>WKFP01015200.1:599393-644593 GCA_011057875.1 Pterocles orientalis | reverse complement strand
AAAGGGGACACAAAAAAAAAAAAAAAAAAAAAAAAAAAAAAAAAAAAAAAAAAAAAAGGTAAAATAGTAAAATCCCGTAACTCCTCACAGGTGCTGTTTTAAACAAGCGGCAAAATCACAGAATGTTTAAAAATAGTATTTGCTCATTATGAGAGAATATTTTATAGCCCGAATATGTTGATTGGAAATGTATCTCCTGAGCAGAACTTATCTGTAGATTCTTCCCCTTTTTTTACTGTCAGTGATCATGGCAAGATTCAGAATTCAGAAGATAAAAATAAATAATTTATTTCATTATGCTGGAAGAGAACAGGAACTGAAGAGAGACTGGATGAGTAGAAGGCAAAGCAAAACTCCCACTGTCTCAGTGTAGGACTTCACCCTGTGTTTCCAGCAGGCGGTTGCAGACTGTAATTAATATATCTAAGAGCAAGGTTGACAGCTCATCATTTTTCTGAGTTTCATTATTTGGGGGAGACCTAAAACTTCCAGTTGCCAAATCTTAGTATTTACTTGGTTCGCAAGGATATTTGCAGTCTTCATTGTTAAGAAGCTTGAAAACAAGTTTTCTAAGATGCCTGCTCACACGGGAGCAATGTGTCTTGCGCGTGCAGGCGTGTATTTGTGTAAGGGGTGCATCAATACAATTTGGAAGGTATTGTGTTGAGGTTTCTGATTCATTGAGACAGGGAAGCTGCAGGGTGGTATTTCTGTATAATATCTGCACCAGAATTTGCCTCTGTGTATGTGAGTGAGTAGATTCTCATGTAGACCTCAGTGAGAGTCCTTCCTAGGAACTGATACTGCCAGCTCAGAATTTGCCTCTGTGTTTTCTTTAAGTAATTGCCACATCCTACTTTTTTTCACAGACAAAAGCATTAGAGCTGTACTTTAGTCTCTGGATAACATGAATTAGCAAAATACTTACATTTTTTCAAACCAAACATTTTTTTTCACTTTTCTGGACTTCTTCCAACCTCTCCTGAAACATCAGGAAAGTATCAGGAAAAAGGAAACAAAATGCTGAGGTGACTGTATCCACATTGCTTGTCTTTCCCCAAATCCCTGATGCTGGAGTCTGCACAGATCAGTAAGCAGCGTGTGCCCAGCAGTGCCCTTGTTTGTCACCCTGTACCTGTGGCCCTTTCCGAATGCTTTGATGTGCCTTCCTGGTTCTACTGTGTTTGGGTGCCCAGTTTCCTGTAGTCTTTCCTCACTACTAAGCTCTATTTACTGCCCTTTTCCAGGTGCTGCTTTGCCCTCATTCACTTCACATGCATGCCTTTCTGTGCGTAGGTATTTCTGTTTTCCTTCCCCTCCGCCACATTTCAGTCGGTAATCCTGCACTTGCAACCTCTGCCAGTTGACTCACCAGACTGCGTGTGCAAGGTCGTTCTGTAAGACAACGCATCTGCCAATTTAGCAATACCATCCACTGGATCAGAACACACTGGGTTTGTTTCTCAGTTTCCTCAAGTAATCAGGATCTGCTTAAGTCCATTAACTAAAGATCTTATTTCCTGTGCAGATGCGGTGAGCTCTCTAGATAACTCTGCTGAAGCCAAAGTTAGGATAATAACAAATATATTTATTGCTATCCTGTGAGGCCGCCAAAGTTAGGATAATAATAAATATATTTATTTCTATCCTGCCAGGCCTCTTTGGTTTCCCAAACTGTGTAATTTCAATACAAAGGAAACAAAATACTACTTGAAGAAATGTTGCAAACTGGACTGCCTTACTGTGAGACTGCTGGCTTCGAGATGGGGGTTTAGTCTCTTACTGGGTGTTATCATAAACAGTTTGAAGATTAATATTTTTGTACCTGGACTTTGCTGTCCTGTACAGCAACTCTTCAGCACAGGCAGAATCAACCCGTGTCAGTGGGGAAAAGAGGCAGGATTCTTCTGAAGGCTCTGCTGAGAGGGAAGTAACACTATGGAGCAAAGCCAATGTCAAAATTCTTAAACTGGGGGGGAGAAGGGGGATGACTTTCCACTGCTGCTTGTGCCACACAGCTGTGAAAGGAGGGGCTTATTTGTTTCTGCAGATTTAATATTTTGTCTCTGCTCTGTCCAGAGTATTACATGCTTTTCAGTAGCGGAAAAGGCTGTTAGTAGTTGAAAAATGTTAAGTTGGTTTTGCGAAAGAAAAGTAAAAATACTATTTTCCTTATATTTCCATGACAATTGAAGAATTGTCCCAGTTCCCCCCCATCCAAACCTGAAGATTTTTCCTCACTGCTATCCCTCTCTGCATCTTTCTCTAGCTCCATTTTATTTTTAATAATAAAAAATTGAAAAGTGGGAGGAAAATGAGGTGGCGAAAGCTTAAATATTTTGTATTTACATTTGCAACTAATCCAATGAATATTATTTTCAGTATGTTTTACATTTATTCCACTGTTTATTTGTGTACTTTACCACATTACAGATTTCATTAGTACTTGAAAAAAATAATTGTTGTTTGTGAGTGTTGTAGACAAAAATACAACCTTGCTTAATAAACAGCAACCAACAGAGAGAAATCCAAAGTGGAAGGCTCAATAGTTGTCCTTTTAACCCACCTAAAAGCGCGTGACACTCGAATAGCCTTCTACAGTATTTGCAGTTTCCTCTAATATCCCCAGTGAATCAGATGAGCTTTGTGGATGCTTGCTTCCCTACCAAAAATAGACAGCGCTATCCTAGCTCGCTGATGTTTCATTCATTTGATCTCTCGGTTGTGGACGTACCAAAGGCATATCACTGATATTGCCATTCTGAAGAGCTCAAAAATGAACCTTTTTGTTTAGCTCCTCGTGTGCTACTGTAGGCAATGAACTTATTCTTACTCACAAACAAAACAGTGCTTGAACTGGAGTCTCTGTGAAAGGCAAGGATGGAGCAATGCAGATTATTTTTTTTTTTACCTTTCAAAATACTAGGAGAAAACAGGAAACGGCACAACTTGAAGCTATCTTATCTAGGGAAGAACACTTTAAGAGCTTGACATTTCCATTAGTGAACAGTGCTAAACTAATATAAGTTTGCAGTTTCAAAAGTCAGAAGTTGGTATTTACTGGGACTCTAGCAAACATATTTGTTCTTTCATTAGTTGACACAGCAAGCCAAAAATGTCACAATTTCAAAATATGTCTCTGCTTAATGAAAAAAAGGACAAATGTACCTGAAAAAAATGTCCTTTTTGTTGAATGGAAATCTGGTGAACAGTTTTATGATAACATATAGTGCATATACTTTATCACATCACTGTAAACAAAAACATATTCTCTTTTCAGAATGCTGCTTAATGCTGACCAACATCATTTCATGTTCAGTACTGTCTCTTCAGTCCAGCTTGTATTTTTTTCCCCTACATTTTTCTTAGTTTCAACAGATGCCAATTCTAAAAGGTATAATTCTTATTCCCACATAAATCCAGATACACAGATCCACATACATGTTTTGGGAATGAAAATGGATCGAAGATTTTTACAATACAGTAAAATGCACAAGAACCAACAGGCATAAAAATAATAGGTGGGTAGAAGACCCTTGAGAGTGGTGTTTGCGCTTTACTCCCCAGAGCAGGATGCATGGCTAAGTTGGTAGCTCACTGGGCTAAGATGTCAGAAGGTCAGATCACACATTAGGATTTGGGCTCATCCCAAATGTTGACGCAGTATTGAAGGGGGAAGGGAAAGGCATGTGACAGTAAAGGACATTGTATTCACCAGTAAACATGATTGGAAATATCCATCATTGGACCAGACAGAGGGAAGTTCAGGATAGAACCAACACAAAGATTTCTTAATATTCTCTTGCTAGATATTGAATTACGCTGGTCACAAGCACCAGGTCTGGTGAAGAAGACTCTACTTGCTAACACTAAATATCCTTTAGTATTAAATTAATTTTAATTAAATATGATTGAGTGTATATTCCCATCTGACAAGAGAGTCTCATCACGTATAACACTAAAATTTTGTCAGTGCTATTTGGCTCAGCATGTTGCCTTTAAAAATTCCGTGCCATAATAGTTGAGGTAAAACTAGAGGATCATTGCGGAATGCTTAGCTATTTTAAATCTGTTTCATCTTCTCTTTTTATTACATTTCAACCTTGCCTGGTTAAGCCTTTCCCAGCTTTAACCTTTCAAATACGATTTACAGCTGCTGGATGCAACAGGAAATGAATAATAACAACCAGCATCAATAACTTTTTTCTGAGTGTGCAGCACAGCCTCAGTTTGTCTGCTGTTGCTGTCCTTTTCCAAAAGCAGTCACCATGTTTTCACTCAGTAGTGTATTTATTATGATATTAAGCTTCACTAGCAAAGGTTCAGAAAGTCTGCTTTCATTTAATTTTGTTTAAATTTCCCAGATTTCTCACCAAACTCATACCAATAATTTTAGTTAAAATTATAAACTAAAGCAATAATGCAAGCCTACAACAAGCATCTCGTCAAAAATCTGTATGTACCTGCTTCCAATCCAGATCTTGATTATAGGATTTTTATACACTTGTGCATCTCATTATATGTCATAGGAACTTAGCTCGTTCAAGTCGGTCTGTTAAATAACAGCATTTGGAAAGAAAATAAGGTTGCCCTCTCAGAAGGATTCACACTGTAATCTCTTGGATTTATTATTATTAAAAATCATATAATAATTCATCTTGGAAGGGACATACGGGATCACCTCATCATCTGGTCCTACCCGCAGCCCAGTGCAGCACCAAATTTGAAGTTGGCTCTAATTTCAAGGTCAGATAAATTGCCTAGGGCTTTGTCCTGCTGAGCTTTGAGTATCTTCAAAAATGGAGATTACAGTCTCTCAGAGCAACATGTTTCATTGCTGATTACCATCACTGTGAAAAAAACCCTTCTTTTGTATTGTCATAAACTATTCTGACATCTACTGATCATAAAAATGAAGAGCAAAATATTAGTTATCTACTTAAGTCATATTTTCACTATAAACTTACTAGCAAAGACATTAAGCATACAGAATGACTAGTCTGAAAGAGAAGATGGGTTAAACACGTACTTGTGAAACACACTTTATGAAAGGGAACGAGTTATATTATGTGATGCCTGTAATGGTATTTGGCGATCCAGCAGGTATTTCTAGGTCTGTCTTTGCTGAAAGACATCAAAGGGTCCTCATTCCCATGGTACAAGAAAAAATTCAGTGGCAGGCAATGTACTCCTTCACATACCCACCTCCCACTCTGAGACAATAGACTCTTTTAGTGTCAAAGTAATTTCCTGCTGAAGAAATGTTCCTACTGTTTGTTTTTATTTGAATAGGTGAATGGCATCATCTGAGCCTTTCACAGGGTAAATGGGTTGGCCACGTAATTTTGGCTTCTTGGGGGATCATAATCTCCACTCAAAAGTACAAATCAACTGTATGGCTTCCATGCTGAGAAAACGCATTAACTTTTAAAATGCACAGCAGCAGCCTGGTATTACTAAAAATGTTTAAACCCGCTCTTAAAACATAACTCCAAGTTGCAGGTGCATATGAGACATCCATTTACGCTAGTCACATGCAATTTCTATCATGCTTTGGAAGGTCTGTATATGCATTAGGAATGATTAAAAGCCCAAAACTCCACAACTCTCGGTGAAATATGGAAAGACTTAAAACCTTTCAAGATAGGCTAAGGCAGAAATACAGCGAGCCTTGTAACTTATCAGCAGGCATCTACTGAAAGTACGTACAGCACATAGGTGATCCCTAGCCTTAAAGACTAGAAAACTGTTACAATCCAAAACTTGCCATTCTTGGAACAACACAATCTATTACAATTATTTGTTCTCAGAGTTTCTTCCACAGGTGAAGAATAATGAGAGAACTAAGCTTGGGGCAAAACCTGACTCTTCCAGTGTCACAAAGCCCATAATAAAACATCTTCTGCCCCCAGTGATGAAATAGGCCCTAGAAAAATGTAAAAATGTGCATGAAATCTAGTGAGGACAGACAAAGGCAAATTGTCGTAAATCTTAATGGTACAGGTACTCACTGTAGGAACAGCTTCCAGTTTAACTAGTTGCACAGCTGGGATGCAGGAAATTTTTCACAAGGCTAAAATTAATACCTGTATTCAAGGCCCTTCAACATAATTGCTTATTATGGCATGTTCCACTGAAACACTTACTCACAGGATGCAGTTCTTCTTACTTTGGAAATTAAGGTTTCCAGTGGAGAGTTGTTCCCATTTAAAATGTTCCTGTCTCACAGCAGGACTTTGGTAATTCAGATTCCAGATGAGAATAATCGTTTATGGTCAAGTTCTCAAAGAACAGGAATACTGAACAGAGAAAGATGACAATCTCTGCATGTGTGCATCTGTGTTCATATGTAATCCTAATTAATATGTTAATTGGCAGCTGCAGAGAAGAATTAGTAGGATGCTTACACACTGGCTTTATTTACCTTATTGGTCAGGATTCCTCCTAAGTCTGCAGTTATAAGCCAGGGTGGTATGAAAAAAAATCAGCAAAACTCATCTTGCTACAGAGGTTTTTTTCTTATTGCTCCTTAAAAAGCATTTATCTTCCATATAGTCCACCCAGATTTATAACAATTTACCTCCTGTCGTAAGCCTTCCTTTCTGTTTTTGAATGGAAGTCTTCAGTGTCTTTTAACCTTTCAGAGATGAGTGAAAACCAGTTTTCTCTCTGAAAGCCTAGTAGTCTCCTCTGACAGAAGACTACAGTGGGGCAGTATATCTGGTTACAAGTTATCCTCCTATCTAGAGGAAGGCAAATCCATACTCAGTGAGAGATTACTCTCCGCTAAGTGAAATTTAAATACCATTAGATCCCACTTGAAAATGTTCTTTATATGTAGAAAACTAACATAATGGAAAGCAAAAGTGATGGTGGAAAGATATATGATCTATTAGTGTGCATTAACATCAGAAGTCTATCCCCCTATCTTCCCACATTTTTTTTCCACTAAATTACAAAACAGCCAATGACCTGCTCAAGAAATGAAGTATCAACCAGATGTTTCCTGAGCAAAGACAACTTGTGTTTCCCTTTACACACCATCTTCTGAGAGGCAGCACTGCAGTGACTGTGTATCTGACATCATTCACTATGTTGACTTTGGGTTACTCCAAATCTTTCCTTTACTTTACCTTCCAACTCAAATACAGTAGTTTTACAGAGATCACATGGAAAGAATGGATTTGAATGACCAGAACACAATGTGGAAGGATGGTTTATACTCACTTTGTTACATCAGTCCTTATGGAAACCGGGGATGGGTGAGCCATCAAAACAACCACTTCTTTATATGAAGAACAACACGCAAAAATATGTTTTTGTAAGAGCTGATGATTTTAAAATAAAAGTTCTGTATGAGAATAGATCCAAAACTCATTAACATTTATGGAAAGTTTGATTGTGCTTTGGATCAGATGCCTGGTTTTTGCCTGAAACTACAGCAGTCTTCTAGCTCTATTTGGCTACTATGAAACCTTCATTAGTCCCTGTTAATGTGCAGAGCGCAATACCTACCAACCTGTTAATAGGGGTGGGATACAGAAGATGAGAGGCTTCACTGTTTTCATTCAAACAGCTCTGTGTTTACAACAGATCATCTGAAAGAACAAAATTTGGGCTCCATTTTTAGGCAAGCTGGTGGGAACACAAAGCTAACTTTCAGGTGCTACATTAACAAATAGCATGGGAAGGGGGCTTTCAATTTTTTTAACCCTGTGCAGCAGAACTCATAAAGCATAATGACTTACAACTTCCACAGCAGGTAAATTTCTGTTCAAGCTACCCAGAAAAATTCAAGATGTATGTATAATTTATACAAGACCAATATTTCATCAGCCATGAATAAAGCTCTGAAATGCTTTATGAAAGTCTTTACACCCAAAGACTGAAAAATACCAACACTTTCTGGTTGTAATCTCCCATTTAGACAAGAAGCCACATCACACAAAGCTGTCACAGCTTTTTCTTCACCAGTAGCGCAAGATAGGTGTAGTAACGCATCCTTACATAAACTGAAGTGTCACAGCACATTTATGTCACTACGAAAGCCCATGGAGCCCTAAATTCAACAGAAGATCTGATGTTGCATTCATCTCACATCACTGGCTAGTTGCTTGCGAACAGACAAAAAGCTGGTTTTGGTAGCTGCTGTTTAATCAAACATGTTTTAATTTGGAAAGTTGTGTATGGCACAATAAACTGCCTGGGCAATGGTTTTAATAAGCAAATGTGAGCAAATGCCATGTATTCTATACTCTCTGTGTGAGGTCTGAAGGAAATCAAGTTTTCGGCAAGATTGACAATGGAGCCATTCAGCCTCTTAAATGCTCAGTGTGACTGCTCCAGCCCCCTGCAGACAAATGTATACTATGTCTTGATGACAAATAACTGTAATGACAAAGATGCAATCATAAATTCATGAATATAAAATGCTTTTGCTCTCCTGCTTTCGTTAAACAAAATTACGCATTGGTTGGAGAAAAAGAATAAAAAATTTTACCTCATCTGTACATGATTCATCTCTGTGCACATACTCAGCTCAGTAGGTACACATTTCTCATAAACCTTGAAACTCAAAATTTTAAGGTAGGTTTACAATTACAGACAGGTTTTGTACTACTGTGGTACAGAAGTCAGTTTTCCTCAGAAGGAACTGGAAATAAATTAGTTTGCATCATTGTTCCAGGAAGATCCATGCTCAGCTAGTCTCCCTTTTAAATTCTGTTACAAGAAGTCTAGAATAGTTTGTTTGCTTTTCTGTCTTCTTTTTGAACAATCTACCTAGTCCTGCCTTTGCTGCTGTGCTTCAGGACATAACTTGCTGTTGAACAACAGGATGTGGATACAACTCTGGTATTGTTGTGATTGCTTATGGAAAGCTAAAGAGAATTATGCTTCAGAACTATTGTCTTTTGATGTCTGTTCTTTATCTGCTGGAAAAAAAAAGCGACAGCTAAATTCAAAATAGACTGAAAGTTGTCTAGCACCGTAATACTCAATTCAGTAATGGTCTCCAAGTCAAAGACACTTGAAAAATGCCTGAACTGCTGGCAGCAAGCTCTTCAGAACACATGGAATCCTACTTAGTTCTCATGAATCCAAGTTACTCTTTCAAAAGCCTTTAAAAATAAGACAGCCCACGATATCAGCCTGTCGTTTGTGACCTGTCCAGCATGGCCACTTTTAAATGTCAGGGACGGAACAAGAGCACTGCATGGACAGAATAGTGATTTATTGGAAGCAAATATTTACACAAAGTATAAAGGCAATCAGTTCCACCATTTATTTTTTAACAAGACAAAGCTACCCCATTACAAGATTCAATAATAGGATTAGATTTTGCAATGATGCAGAATATTTTAAATCCCTGAGATCAAAGCCCTCTCACCTTTCATGCACTCCATCCTCCCCATCCTGCCCCCAACAAAGGTGCTGGAAATTTAATTTCCTGCTCAGTTACACTTTTAGTGGATTACCATCCAAAATTACAGTTTCATTCTTTACATCAGCATGAAACTTAAAAATGCAAGCAAACCCAGGTTTCACATCAAGTTCATTCACATTCAGTTGCAGACTTACAGTCAAGAATTACTTCCAATTTAAAGTTGGTATCCGAGCTGCTTTATACCTACAGCTGCTGACTCTGAAGATGTAACAACTCCTCCTTTTATTTTCCTAGCTGGACACAGCTAATGGTTTTTACTTCTCATTGGGGTATTGAGACGTGAATGCAAGGCTTTAGGCACTGTCCTTTTATATCTGGACTTAAAGCCATCACAAGGAAGCTCAGTAACACAGAGTTCCAGTTCCTGCTGCTGACTTGCCACACAAGTTCCATTATCCAGTTTCAGTAGGAAGCCACCCTGCAAGGCCACAAAGGCAGATCCAGGCATAACATGTGTAGAGAATTTTCAGTCCGAGTTCAGACATTTTTCCCAGCAAGATCGTTGTCTCTTGTCTGAGGATGTAACATTTCAATCAACAGAAATCCTCTAGCTGACACATGATGATCAGCATAAGCAAAGCGGGGGACAAGGCTAAACTTAAACACTTTTGAAAGGATGCAGCTGATGTTGGTGTTACCTTGTCAGTGGCTAGCTCTCCAGCTGGTGATGGAAACAAAGATCTAACAAAATTAAAGGCATAAACCAACCAAAATAAAATCATTTCCAAAATCAGAGGTAGCTTTTATCCAGTGTAATATATAATAGCCACTTCTGTAAGTGTAGAGCTCTAGGAATTAAATAATTCAGATCAACTTTGACCTATGTGCTCTTAGAATAATTACGGCAAGCTTTCTGCATATCCTTCAAAAAAGTAGGCACACCACTCTGTAAAGAGAAAAGTGGAAAAGTCATTCTTGCATAACGTAGTCAAGAAAAACTATAAGATGAGAATTCCCACTATATAGATTAAGGCCTTCAACCAAATACAGGACAATTCTAAGATCTTGTACAAAGCAGCAGACCATTCCCTTAATCCTTCATGAACAGACTGCATTATTGAAGTCTGCTTGTGTTAAGGCTACTCACAAATTCTCTGGAACATGGATTTTTTGTTTTTGTTGCACAAATTTACCCACCTAGTTGACTAACAAAAGGAATTTGACAGGAATTTTTAAAAAATGGGACTCTAAAGACTCTAAAAACGGGACTGCATAAGAGCTAGAAAGGTCAATACATTTGTTACAGAAAAAAAAAATTCTACCCAACATACAGAAGACAGGTATGGATGCAGTGAATACATTGTTTGAAACAGACTAGCCAAAGACAACTGTGCTGTCAGCCTTGACTTACCTTGGCAGCCCAATTGACCAGCCATGACGGAATCATGCCACCAGGATTATCAAAATAGTACATATAGACTAGAGACGAGAGAGAAGTTACCAGAAAGATATCAAGCCACAATCTGGGTATTAGCTCTAACAGCATATGACAGAAACTGTCAGTGTGCATGACTGAATCACCAAGTACAACAGTTCTGCTCTAAATTGTTCACAAAAAAAAGTCAACTTGTACTGAAGTGGAATGTGAAACAAGTGTAGCCACTCCCAGTTAACCTCTGGGAAGCTGAGAGTGCCACAACATTAATTATAGACTATTGTAAACCATTTTAGGCAGCCTGTCTTATAAAATAAAGTTATCTTCAAAGGACTAATCCCAGACAGGAGTCAACCTCTAAGGCAAACCCTCAAATCTATAAATCTGTTGAATATGATACTTAGATCATTGCTGAGTTAACCAGATTGCAGCTAGCATCAGGCTCTACCCAACTGAACTGGCTGGCAGGAAAAGAAGTGCAGGCTGAAGGTTGGGGGGTAGGATGGGTGGGGGCAGAATGAAGCAGTCAGTGTCTATTCTTAACTACCCAGCCCAACTGTTAAATAAAAGATTCTTAACAGTAGCACAGTGCACTGGACATTTCCAAAAGCTTCATCCATTTTAAAATATTCCTAGTGCTCAGTATATCCACTTTATAGTAACTGGTTTAGATCAAAATTTCCGGTCTCCCTCTTTGTGCACTTTGCTAACACATACATTCTTTGGCTACATGACTTGTGATCGCACTGTCTTGACCTCTTACCTTTAGATCCAGTCTTGCCATCACTTTCAATTGCCAGACTTTGTTTATAGCTTTTAACTCTGATAATACCAGGCTTTTCAGGGCACTGAGGAACAGACACACTTTGAGCTAACACAACCCAGATCTTCCGTCCACCAACATCCATCTCTCGACATTCACGAATATAGACATACTGTATTCCAGGTTGAGGAGGCATGTCAAAACACTGTCAGTGTGACATACGATGAATTGACAAGTGAATCCCATTACAAATAGCAGCCCCATAATAATTCAGCTATGTGAGTTTTAGCTGTGCGTGGGGAAAGGCACTCATGCTGTTCTTCATGCTATACATAGTCATGTAACATGAAGACTGCAAGATCTTAAATCAAGTGCAGCAGAGCAGTAGAATCTGTACATTGTTGGGATCCTTGGATGACCAGATGACAAAAACTGCACAAAGGAACAAAATGCTTGAAAGGATACATCTCTATTTGAGAGAGGAAAAGGGTATTTCACTTCCCAGTAGATGACTTTTTCACCATCAGATGTCTTCTCATACAGTTCTACCGTGGAAAGAGGAAAATTGTTAGATATTTTTAATTTCTACTGTAACAGAATCATACATGGCATCAAGAACTGCTCAGATTTCTGACATTTTACATGTGACCCTTACGTCAAGACTGATGTGTATGTAAAGTTGTAGCAGTCGAAGACACTGAAAGAACTTATGTAGCAGAGTTGTTCAGGAACCATGTACACAAAAATAGATGTTTTTCTGCTGCTATTTAATTCATTGACTAAAAAAAAAACCACCACCAAAAAGCCCCTCAAAACACAAACCCAGAACAATTCTGGGGGGAGGCAGAGTCAAATTCCTTTTCAGACAGTTTGCTCATTCAAAGCCTTTCCATCTTAAAGCTTTTCCCTTGCCTATGCATATTCTGTACAATTCTGAGCCACAAGCATGTCATTATCCTTCTAAATGATTCTGAGTTAATATGGAACTAGGACAACCACTGCTTTCTAATATCTGAAGAGATCTTACACAAGGGATTAATGAAGTTTGGAAAAGCTATTAGGAATTTCACAGCAGTATATACAGGCAACAGTGAACAAGAAGCTCGAGCAGTTTATGAGCCTTCATTACATCACCTTCAGCCTGCCTGGAAACTCAATCAGGAGGCAGCTGAATAGGAAAAAAAAAATATCTAAAAATACTCCCTAAAACATGGCTGTGGCTCAGGTAGTAGAGTGGCATAAAGGAGAAAAACGAGCTCAAATCAAACTATGTAACTGAGTGTGACAAACTGCCCACTGTATGGCCTCTTCCCTTGAGGCAGTAACTGCCATTAGCAGGGTCACGGACCTGACCAGCCACGGGGCTGAGCCCGGGTAAATTCCCACCTGCTCAGGGACTGGTCATTGCTGGGTGCAGTTAAAAAGGGTGTGATCCAGAAAGGTGGCTCACATCAACAGCGGCCGTGGTCTTTTCCTCCTTTAGAGCAGACTTCTGCCTAGAGGTGCTGTAGATCCCTCGGAGCTAATGCACACAACTGCCACATCACTCAGTGGTTTGGAAAACAAGGCTAGAACAGACTGATCAGCTCATTGTAAAGGCAACGGGAGTGCCACAGATGGGAGATTCTTTCCCTATATAATATGTTCGAAACCAGGCTGCTGTTAGTATGCCCTGCCAGTCAGCTGTCACACACAAAACCAGCTTCTCCTCTCCTCCCGGCTGGAGCAGTACTGGATGGACGCAGAGTACTCCCAGTGCTGTAACGAGCTATGGCATTATTCCGTGATTATGCTCTCCACCAGAGGTCACTGGAGCATTGGGTTAGCAGCTTCACTTTCATTTCCAACCGCAGAGCTTTCCTTTTTCAAAAGGATTAAATGCACTGTTTTAAAGAACTCGATGCCCCACTGTTAGCTGCTAACTCATGTACCTTTGTATTTTGCAAACACAGAAAAAACACACCATAGGTAAGTCGTGTCCCACATGTATTCACATCATGCTTATGCCCTTCAAGAGTTAACTTCTGTGAAACGCTGGGCTTGAAGTACCAGCACAAGTATAAATTCACAGATGAATGTATCACAGTCAGCAAGGATTTAAATGCCAGCTCTGCAACATTATCTAGATTTTAGTTTAAGGGTGTAGCTTCCCCCAGTTGCTTCCTTTCTTTTCTCTAAGAAGGCATTAAAAAAAAAAAAAAAGTGTTTGTTTAAGAAGGATTCAGTTCTCCTAAATGCACTTAAATCAAAGACTACCAAAGTAACTTAAGACAGTATTTTTATATCCCATATGATAATGTTGAGTCTAACTCCAGTTCTTTTTGTTTCATTAATGGCAAAGTGGCCTTTGCTACAAGAAAGCTATTGCCCATTTTGACAAATAACACTTACTAATGAAGATGTAGCTTCTGAAACTTGACCAAGTACCAACATGAGTCAAATACGTGGTTCTCTGTCTCAATACAGTCAAGGGCATTACCAGTACT
The DNA here is from genome assembly GCA_011057875.1 of Pterocles orientalis. NCBI lineage: Eukaryota > Metazoa > Chordata > Aves > Pterocliformes > Pteroclidae > Pterocles > Pterocles orientalis. Next base: position 630,524 of record WKFP01015200.1, on the reverse strand, counting down.
TGGTCACCATAGAGATGTCCTGAACTTAACAAACACAACATTTAACAATTCTTTGGTTTTTAACACTATTCTTTATTCAGCAAAATACTTTGATCGTGTTTCAGTTTTATTGGCCTGATCTGATTTTAAACGCAGGCTTAAAATGGAAGAACTCCCCATCTTTAAAATAAATGGATTACTGGATGCCTACATCAGCTGAATCCTTGCCCTCTCACTGCTGACTTTAGATGTTTTAATATCACATGGATATCCAGGTTCAACTCCCTCTTTCCAAGATGAAATTAAATAAACACAACTAAATTAGTTATTCCTTTCTCTGTAAAAGACCGAAGACACCAACTACCCTCTCAGTACACCCATTTCTGATGGTAAAAGGTGACAAAAACAACCAATTCTTTCAGGAAAAGACATTCCATCTCACATCAAACTGGTGCAAGACACTGCACCCTTCCAGACGCCACTGCAATATGCAAAGATGCACAAAAGGCACCACCTCCATTTCTTGCCAGGCCACCTACTAAAATTTAACCTCGGAATGACAACTAGAAGCTGCATGGTGCTCCAGCATAACAAGGAATGCCAATTATATGCTTTACATGGACAAGAACAAGGAAAAGCAACATGGAAAGAATCAATTCCAGAAGGAAGCCATACGGTGATGAGATGTTAGCTGTTCCATGTCAGTGTTCAGTTGTGCATTTGCAGAATGCAACCTTATCCCAAAAGATACTTAAATCTGGCCCAAAGTCTTTGGATGCAGCAACTTCAATATACCTTTGAAGAAAGTTCTAGTGGGAAGAGTCAATGTGGACATAAAACTTGCTTTTAAACGGCGTAGATGAGCTTACCTTTAACATACTGATCCCACTGTTTTCGGAAATCTAAATCCATATAGACATCCACACACAGTTTTGGGGGACAGTCATCAAGACCACCAAAGATTTTATACTCATAAAGCCCTGATTGCTGTGGAAACAGAATGGGGAGAGGAAAAGTCACACAGGAAAGGGAAGTACTCTGCAGCAGGGAGAAGCTGAAGGAAGTTAGGTGGGGCACACACTACAAATACGCTCAAGAGCTGTGAAAGCAAGTGTTCAAATAACAGTGCAGGATTCAGTCTTTAACCTCACAACTTTTTGATCTCTACATGAAAGTTTAAATCCCAACAGGCTGACCTGCACAGCACGATGGTTGTTCCTTCCCTTACACCAGTACCCTTTCACTTCGTAAGTGGTTCCAAAGGGAACATGTTTCTTCATGCAAAGCCACAGCAGTACAGGCTGCCCCAGTACAAGCCCCATGGACACCTGCTGCCATTTGTTTGGCTAAATCCAGCCTCCAACTTCCTGAAGAGTTACTTTGCCTTCGTTCACTGTATGATGCACGTACAGCTGTGTGATGAGCTCCAGTCCTCAAGTTTCTATTTCATCCACTCCACAAGCATAACTCCCAGTAACGTCTATTTCATTCGCATAGCCCCCAAAAAACTCCAAGGCATATGAAGTGCCTTTTTTTTTTTTTAAAAAAAAAAAAAGACTCTCCCTCCACTGTCTTGGCTTTCACACAGACCTATGTGTTTATTTACTATTTTTTTTATAACATGACCATGCCTGGAATGATTTTTCAGAATACAAATCCAAATTTTTCATGCAAAGCGCAGCACGAAGTCCAGCTCTATAAGGAGTTGAGAAGTAATTATGATCACAGAACTAAAGAAACAGGATATTTATATGGATTCAAAAGTCATTATTAAATCATAAATGTGCATCAGAATGGAAACTCTTGCTATGTCAATCACATGTCAGTTCGGGAGGCCTAAACTTTTAAATTTCTTAAGAGAAGTGAGTCTCCCCAAAAGGGGGGAATTTCATTCCAACACTTTCTGAGCTACCTCCTGACTTTAGAGGGAGAACGGTGGAAAAATCGGTTTGAAGGGAGTTCTGGAGAGAGGGAGAGGGAAGGGAAGCAGGAGTTTGCAGGTCAGGAGGATGCTCTAACACAAGAGGAGCTCAGGGACCGGTCTGTCTGCCACAACCATCCCTCGGGGCCAGGAGCGAGAGCCAGAGCGAACCCCGTTAGCCCCTGTCGCCGAGAGTCCCTTCCACCGGGCACCCCTCCAGCCACCAGCTGTCAACAAGCTTCAGAACCTCACAGTTCGCGGACTCCCCCAGCCGCCGTACGAGCCGTGTTCACTGCAGCAGAGCGGCTTTCTCCATCAGCAGTTAATGGCATTACCCCCAAAGCCGCTTTCTGCGCGCCGGCAGAAACCGACCCGAGCCCGGCAGCGCCCGGACGGGCAGCGGACCTCAGCCTGACCTGGACCTGCGGGGGAACCGGCGGCTCGGGACGGGGCTGTGCCGGCGCTCCCCTGCCCCCGCACCCCGCCGCTCCCCCGCGCAGCGCTCAGCCCCGGGCGGGGAGGGCCCGAGGCACGGCCGCCCCCCGCCCACCTCGTCATACAGCCGGTAGATCCTCACGCCCATGCTCTCCACCAGCAGCTGCCAGGGGCCCCCCGCAGCCGGCGCCGGCTGGTCCAGCTCCCGGCAGACGGCCCGAAACTGCTCCTCGGAGAAGCCCCGCGGCGGCGGCGCCTCCATTCCCCGCGGCACAGGCGGCCGGGAGCGGGGCACAGGCGGCCGCGCAGGGCCCAGCCAATGGCCGCCGCCGCCCCGCCCCGCCGCCGCCATGACAGAGCCGGGGGGAGCCGCGGGCCGCGGTGTGCGGGGGGGACGGGCCGCTGCGGGGAGTGGGGAGCGGGGCGTCTGCCGGTGTGACCCCGGGACCGTGGGGTGTGGGTCGGGGGCTCTCCTCTGGGTGTTCCCCCAGCACAGAGGATGAACAGTCTGCATGGGCACATGGGGTGGAAGGGACCTTGGGCAACCTGGGCTAGTGGAGGTGTCCCTGCCCGTGGCAGGGGGATAGAACTCGGTGGTCTTTAAGGTCCCTTCCCACCCAAGCCATTCTATGATTTTAAAAATCAGTTTTCCTTAGGGACCGTGCATATGAGAATACCTGCAGAACCCCTGGGCACTGTGCAGCGGGTCGGTAGGTGTGTTTGACACCTGCGCCGACCCACCGAGGCCCAGCCGTGGCAGGGTGGAAGGGGACAGAAGGGTTTGCCACTGGGCTGAGCTGCTGGGCAGGAGGAATCCACGGATGGGGACACAGCTCACACCTCTGTTGGGCTCCACCACCAACACGCCAGCGTGTGAGGCTGGCACAGACAGCCAAGGCACTCAGCATCACAGGGCGAGTGGCTACGGGGGGGTTTCTCCCTGGAGCTGTAAATCTGTTTTCATTGCAGCTTTATTCTTCTAATTCTTGGGAGGTTTTCCTGCTGAACACTGTGTCTTCAAAATAAAACAAGCAGCTCTGAGCTGTGGGACGTCATCAAGCCTTTTGACTGACAAAGAGCCTGCCTGGCGGCACTTGCCCTGCACTACTTGGTGGTAACCTCTATGCAAGGCTGGCAGAATTTAGCTTTTTCTAGCTTCCCTGCCAAGTGGCTGACTTCTCTGACAAAGAGTTCACTTATGTCAGCTGTCCCCTCCAGTTCCAGTCAATTGGTTTGCAAGCAGAGCGTGAGGATTTCTGGTTGACTCTGGTTTGGAAATATAGGCTGAGTGTCATCCTTGCACGGCCCAGAAAACTTCTAGAGAGAGAGTTGTGGTAGAAGGCAAGATGCTATCCCACAATCCTGCCCCTAGCATATAAATTTGATGCCAGAATTTGACCTGTAGCATCTTTCTAAAATAATGTCCCCAATGGTGCAAAGTCTCTGCTCGTGCATTACCTGCTCCCACCTCCCCAGTGAAACTGCTGGGCAAACATTCCGCTTCTTTTGTTTTATTTTTGTAGTATCCTTACTTGTATTATGACCTTTTATTACCAATATTTATACAATACATAGAAAATATTTTAGTTTATTTGTGTTCTTTGTGAATTACAATGGCAAGCTTTCAGTCAGCCCAGCTGGTTCTCCAAAACATGATGACAATGAATTTCTTTCTGCTGAACCCTTATGAGTAAATTCTTGGCTGAGCGAAACTGACTTCAGTGGCATGATGCTGCTCACCCAGCTGGGGATCTGGTCTCTGAAATGGAATATGAAACAGTGGTCTGTAGGTGAGACTGATTTAGTTTATTTTGCAGAAGCATTTCTTTAACAGTAGTTTTGCAGCAATTTTTATCAGATTTTTATCTCTTAAATCCCATTCATGCTTTGAAGTAGGGCTCAAATGAGCTGAAAGAGCTTGTGGCTCTTGTTTGTAGAGAGATTACTTTCACACAGTATGAAAAAGGAGGAGTTGTCAAAGTTTGATGTTTTAACATGCAGCAAGGACACATCCCTGTAAATGGTTTTGTGAGATTACATGATCCCTTCAGGAGCCTTCTTTGTGCAAAAGAACTGAAGTGATCACAGCTTGGCGTTGCCTATTGTTTTATGGTAAATGTTTTTGCATTATAGGGTTGTCTACATGGCATCAGAGCTGTGAGTTGGCTACAGCTGGCTGGCCACTCCCTCCTCCCCTCTGCACTCCCGTGGAAAAAGACATTTATCTCACAAGGCTGCTCTAGGGACCAAAACTTTCAAAAAGGCATTACGATGTGACCTTTCTTTCTTGGTAAATAAGGAGTGGTGATTACTAAGAAAGCACAAACAGTTCTGAGAGGAGACTTTATTTTCCATTTTCATGTGTGTTTATGTAAGTGTTATTATTTATCACTTGTATGTCCCTGTATTGCCCTGAGCTTAGAGACAGAAGCTAAACTCTGAGCCCAAACCCTTTGTTAACTGCCTTGACAGATAACATGCTGTAGTCTGGGGTGAGTTCAGACCCAGTGGGGACTAACTTCATAGAGCTCTGTGCCAGCAGACGGTGGGATAGCAACTGCTTCAGGGCAGCTGGGTCTGGGAACATGAACCCAACCTTCAGCACAGCTACCGAAGGCAGCCTGGATACAGCACGATCCAGCCCTGCACATGGATCAGGGTCCTAAATACTAACTGAATGAAAACAGAGGGTTACTATTCTAGGGCAACGAGGGGGAGTTTCAAAAGTGCCCATGACTTGACCCACATACCTACTATTTCTTAGGTATTTAGCTGCTGCTGCTCTCAGTGGGAAATGATACCTCAAGGAGGCTTCTTGATCTGGACTATCAATGGGTTTAGTGCACCTAAATTGCCCACCTGTTTTTTTTTGGATGGAAATAATCTGTATTAATTCCACCCTAACACCTAACCTTTCTGCTGCTGAAATCAACACTGAGTAATCCATTGAATTCTATGGTGTGGAATCAAAACAGTAAACTGGGCAACTCCTCCATCAGGAAATCATACATGGCCAGAAATGAGAATGGCAGTGAATACTACGTTGATGTTTTCAGGGTCCAGATGATTCTCAGTGTTTGTTTTGGATATGGGTATCCATAGGTGAGAGTGCTACCAGCTATACTGTGTTCTCCTGCATCGTCTCTGTGGGGCACTGGTGCACTTTGAGAAATTCCTGAAGATGAACTAAAGATGTGGGATTTTGCTGGATTCAACTGCTGTGCAGACATTCACAGAATCACAGAATCACAGAATGTTAGGGATTGGAAGGGACCTCGAAAGATCATCTAGTCCAATCCCCCTGCCAGAGCAGGAACATTCATATACTGTTGTCATTCCATTTGACTCAGTGCATTCCAAAAACTTTGCAAAAGTGCTGAATAGTCCTGACACACCATTTATACAGTATGCATGTTCATATTTCTATGATACACAGCCAAACCAGTTATAATCTTCTGCTACTGTTGTTTTATTGACTGCATTATGTAAAAACCTTTCTCACAAATTGTTTCATGACTTTTGCAGCTTGCAAGAAGCAAATTCTTCATCCAGAAAGCTGAAAACACCAGTATCTCCCACCACAGACATGCATGTCTGAGTCTCCTCTCCTGGGTGAATCAAAGGGAAATCTGGTTTTTCAGCACTTTCAGAATGTGCAGACAATCTGTCTGCCACACTGAAATCTTTATATTTATATATATATATTTTATGTATTTTATATATTGTATACATTTCATACATTTTATATTACTGACTAAGTATATAGGCAGGAAGGGGCACCCAGAGTGACAATTGTTTCTTTTGCAAAGAACTAGCACAAGACATGCACTGCCTGAACTGTCAGAGGAGGTCTTAACTGGCCTTTAAACACCAGGCTTGTAACGGCTTCTTCATGGAGCTGAATTTAACCCCAAACTGGGACTGTGTCTGTATTATCTAGTTTCAGCAGAGCTCCACCCAAACAGAGGAGGATTCAGAGAATAATTGGTGTTCTGCTGTTTTCCTGCCTTCTAATCCTAAATATTTTTTACCTTTGGTAAAGGGTTTTGACATGCTGGTCTCCTGGTGCCAGGACCTGTCTCTTTCATTTAACCATGTTTACCTTGGATTTACGCCTTTCAGCCACGGCTTCTCTGGCAAATAATGCACTCCCAGTGCAGATAAACTGGAGACTGGGAGGTGCGACCTGTGTAACTGTAAGTTTAGTCCCAAGGATTGTAGTGGAGTAGGACAAAGAAATACTCATCAGATAGGGTAAAAGCCAAAAGATTTAAAATTAACATAAATAAATTTGAAAAATTATAAATACACCATGGGTTTTAACAGTGAAGATAGTAACATTGGAATGGATAGGCAGGACAAATTCTCGGTCTCTTGATTGGATGATTTTCTGAAAAATATACTTCAGATGAGCAGAAAATTCTGGTTTCATAGTACAGATCTTGGACTGAATATAAAATTGAATGTTTTGTGTTACACAACTAAGATAATCTGAAGGCTTCTTCTGGCCGTAACCTGTGTATCTGTGCATCAACAGCCATTGAACACCATTGCCAAGTGGTGATTTCCCCGTAACACTTTCTTTCCCTTCTCACCAATTCTCCCAAGCTGCCTAGAGCCTACAGAGAAGTTTGTTTTAAAGGAAGTGATTTAACTGGTGACCTGTGTAGGTTAGCTGAAAGCTCATAGTTTTCTTTCTACTGCTCAAGAGCCAGTTACAACTGTCTGAAATGTTCCATATTCACTAGACTGACCATTGGAAGAGGGAGCAGTGTGTGCTCTCTATGCCGTATCTTCTGGCAGAGCAGGGGAGCAAGGGACAAAATGACTCTTGACATCATCTGCCGGGTGAGCTTGGACAAGTCACTTTTTCAGCTCTTTGCATTTCCCTTCATATCCTTGCACCCTGTAAATTCTTTGGGGTACTCAGTGCAGGTGGAAAAACAAGAAAAGCCCTCTGCAGAGCCATGGGAAGAGCTCATTCTTACCCTGACTTAAATCTCAGCTGAATCTGCTGGATCCGACTGCAACAGTCTCTGACAAAAAGCACTGTTACGTTGAAATTACATTGTCTTGTGTTTGTTACCAGGCTTCCTCCTAGCCCAGCCCGGAAAGCTGCCGTGTTGGCTGAAGATCCAGAGGTTCTGTAACCGACTTGTGCAAGATTCAGGATTTGGCTTCTGGTGGTGTGGCACATCCCTTTATTAATTAAAAGCGTATGTCCACATAAGGAATGCAGCTCTTCAAATGTGAACTTCATGTAATTATGAAAGCAGTAGGAGATAAGAATAATTGTTTTCAGTTCCAGATGTCCTCTCTTCTTCAGCACTGCAGGAGGATTAAGTGAAAGTCGAGTAGAGCAATAACAGAGTTCAAATGCACAGCAGGGTAACTGGTGTTGACCAAGGTACTGGTAGGATCTAATGGAGTTCATAGAAAATTCCCTTCCATATTCCTGGCCACCAAAGAGTTTTCTCACTGTCGTTAGAAGCACATCCATTTCATGAACCTGATTACACACAGAGTGGGTGGTGGGTATAGCTATCAGCCAACAGGGCTGAACTCCCTCGTGCTGTAAACTTTTAATGAGAGGGGAGCTACAGCATTTCGTGTGAAATGGTTTGGTTCTCTGGTTTAACTGGCTTTGTCAAGGACTCCATTCCCCATCACGAACCACTGCGTGACATGATGAGGACAATTTACAACATATTAAACATGTTGAAAGAGTGCTTACTAAAAGTTTCAGTAAATGCAATCAACTGGTGTGTTGTGTCCGTGTGTGGGCTTAGGGATGAAATAAAGGAAAATTCAGTGGAGGGTTAGGGAAAGGGCATGAAAAACTAATTGAATTGGGAGTCCACAATGGTTGTACTTTGCCAGATTAATGAGTCACTGTTTGCTGTGCTGTTAAGGCCCAGGAGATGTTACAAACTCAAAGGAAGCCATGAAGTATTGCAAGTGTGTGTTAGTAGGCAGAGAAACAGCATTGCTCAATTTAGGAGTAAAACTCTGCTCTCTCAATAGGCTGCAAGAGGTCCAGGATCACACAGGCTTCCTGCTGCTTGTCCCGGCCACTGGGGCTGCACCTCCTATGAAGCAGCTGTGCTAAGGCCACAGGGAGGAGATTTTGTCATTTAGGGCAGGTCCTAAGGGGGAACCATGCAGCATTTAAGCATGGCAGTCCAAAATTGTGAACCTGTAACCCCTCACTGCAGCTGTTGCTCAGTCGTGAATTTTCCTCAGCTGTTTGCACTGAATTTCTACAGGTGCCAAACGTGCTGTTTCGGGTATGTTTGGTGCTTCTTTCCTCATGTCCTTGGAGAGTCATGCTCAGAACACAGCAGGACCTTAAAAGGCAGCGGTAGCCAGTCGTCCCTTTTTTATAAAGCCAGAGGGGTGGTGTCCAAGTTGTATCGGACCCTTATGTTCCTGAGAGCCACAAACCCACTGTGCTAGGGAGAGCCCGCTAATCTCTCAGCACTGGAGAGAGATGTCATTCTCATCACTTTTCATTGCAGATTTTCTGCTTTACAAAAAGGAGTTACAATTGTACAGGGTCTAGAGGAGAGCGTGACTTTCCAGACTGTTGTTAGGGCATTTGTTTGTGCAGAAACACGTGAATTCTGAGCCCCGCTTCAATGCTTGTTTATGTGTGTTTCAGATTAGTTCCTCAAGAGTCAGTGTCGGGAGATATTTTACGTAATACTTTCAGTAATAAAGTTGGCATGGGAAAGTAAGAATGTACTAGTGGAAGTGTTGATGGTGTAAGCATGGGAGGGAGGTCCTCCATCAACACAGGAGGACCGAATGCTGCACTGGAAGGACTAGAGAGGAACTGATGTCATAGGAATAGGGTGAAATTTAGGTCAGGCACATATGTGCTAACAGCAAGAATTTCTAATATAAAGTGATAAATGGAACTGATACTGGAGAAAAATTCAGAGGAAAATTATGAAATGTTAGTATTTCTGGTAGAGACAGGAAAATACTTGCACTTCCATGCAGAATACTGGGAAGGCCACATCTGGAGAAGTGATGATCAAAAATAAGACCCAGATAGTCTGATTTCTACCTCTCAGGACATTAGAGGCTTGATCGCCAAAAGAAAGAACATCTATTTCAGCCAAAGGCTTGTTCATTTGTGTATAACTGTCTGAATCCACGCAGCTAGAAACAAGATAGAGGTTCCTAGATATCAACACAACAGGGCTCATAACCTTCCAAGAGGAGAAGGAGGAGGAAACCCAGTTGGTTTGAGGTGGAACTCAGCAAGTTTAATAAAGATATTACCTGGCACGGCTGCCTGTATTGGGAAGAGCTGGATGTAATGGCCCAAGAGATCCTATCTAATGACATTTCCCCCCAGGTCCAGTTTGCTTGTCATTTCTGCTGAAATGCTGATGTATTTGGAGGGAATGCTAGCAAAAAAAAGTGACAGTTTCTTGTATAAAGCTGTGGAGCTTTTCCAGAACCCTCTGGCTGATTCGTCTGGAGGAGATGAACCCTTGGCAGGATCTCCATCACCAGGGAGTTCTTAATGATACACAGGGTGAAATCCTGGCCCCCCTGAATTGATGGAAGTTTTGCTGTTAAGTTCTGTGAGGCCAGGGTTTCACCCTGGAAAGGGAGTCAAAAGTACACGCATGTTTTCAGAGACAGAGTGGCTGATTAAATACATCTGGTGCGCTGCTCTTTTATCAATCATTGATAAAATAGTGGCTTTTAAATACAAACTTTGGGTAAGCTTAACCGCTAAATTCAAACATGTCCTTTTATAAGCCTTAAAAGCAGAATATGTCTGCTTTTTGTCTGAAAAGAGCAGAAAACATGGTAAAAAATAATGCATACCTGTATCCATCCACTCCAAACCCCTGCAGTATTTGAAGTTCTGCTGCAATGAGTGATTAAAGCATAGAAAAGCCAGTTAAAGTACTTCTGGCTGATACATAAAACTTTATCCTCTAAGGATGTAATCAGAAACTATGTTCCCCATTTAATCCCTGGGCAGTTAAACACCAGCCAGGCGTTCACCTGGATGCCAGCACAGGTTGTGCCTTCTGAGCACCCCAGCACCGCCACTCTGACACCCCCGAAGGGCTGGGGTCAGCCAGCCAGCCCCCTTCCGCACTGGCACGTATCGCGATGTATCGACACCGATGTGGCCGGACACCCGCACGGCGGAGCACAGGAGGGCAGGGGGGGCTGGAAAACACCCTCCCGGGCCCCGTATTTAGACTGACACGGCCGGGGAGATGCGGAGCGGTGTGTGACCCGGCGGGGCGGGACACGGGCACGGACCCACCGAGCGCATCCCCGAAACGGGCGTGAGAACCGGCACCGCCGGCCCGGGCGGGCAGAGCGCGGAGGGCTGGGCTCGCCCTGCCCTGGCTGGCCTCAGGACAGCCTTCCTCCGGCCAGCCTGCCTCCGGCCAGCCCCCACCCAGCGCCGGACCTTCCCCGGTGAGTGTCGCCCCGCCCGCCGCAGCTCCCGCCGCTGAATTTGCTCCGGTCCCTTAATTGTTTCGCTCTCACCGAGAACTTTGTTCACAGTCCCTTGTGCAGCGAGCCGCATCCCCTTCTTATGCTCGCTCCGGGATAGTGTCCGCCGCAGTCCCGTCCGGCACTCGGGAGGTAAGGCTCGGCTCGGCATGGCACGGCATGGCTCGGCTCGGCATGGCATGGCACGTCTCGGCACGGCATGGCACGGCTCGGCATACCGTACCATTCCATACCATAGCATGGTCCTGCACGGCTCAGCTCAGCATGGCACGGCGCGACTCTGCACGGCACAGCACGGCTCGGCTGGCACCGCTGGACCCGCACGCCCGGTGCCCGCAGCCCGTTGCGGCGGCCGCGCCCCCGCCGGCTCCCGGTGCGCGGATGTCCCGCTGCCCGCGGGGTCCCGCTGCCCGGGGTCCGGCCCCGGTGCGGCCCCGGCAGCACCCGGACCCGGCTGCTGGCAGCGGCGCGGCGGGCTGGGGCTGCTCGGGCACCCCGGGAGCTGCTCTGCTCCGACCCCCGGGTCTCCAGGCGGTCCCAGCACCGCTCCGTCCTGGGTGGCGCAGGGCTTTTCCGCGGGATGAAGTGTTACCGTTAAAAGCTTCGGGATACCGGCAGCCGGAGGTGCTCCCGGTGCCCCCGCGGGGCTGTGCCCTCTCGTTACCGGCGGGCTGCACGGCAGCGTGCGTGCACAAAGCTTTCCTTGCCTCTTGGCGTCTCTTCTCTCTGGCATAGGTGTTAGGGGACAGGCGTGACACCAGGGGGTTGCTCTAGGTGTGTGTGGCGTTTTGCAGATGGGTTTGAAAGTTTTGCATTTTGCTGATAACAAGGCTGGTTTGGGGATGTGTCTGGTTGCCTCCCACCCTGCCCTCCAGCTATGTCTGAAAAACGAAAATGGTGTGAGAGCTCCCATCTGGTAATTGTATTACCTAAAAACTTGGTGCTGGAAATTTGTCAGCGTCCTGAGGCTCAGAGGGCTGGCAGGGGTGTAACGTGTTCTTCTCCTGCCCCTGTAGTGCAGGGCCTGATCCCGGAATTTATCGGGTACAAATTCTGGTTCTGTATTTCCAGGAGTGTTCACATGGGGAAGAGCTGCGGGATTGTGTTCAGGATCACTGCACTCTCTCGAATTCCAAATAAACTCTGGCTCTCCTTCAGTACAGAAGGACTCCTTGTGCTGTTTTCCATAGTCCCTTCAATGCATAACCAGGTGTGAAGCATGGAGATTATAATTTATTGGAATTTTACATAAGCAAAAAAGGGTGTCTGAAGTATACGCAAGGTACAGAGAATCAGGTCCAGAGCCTGAAGGCAGAAAACTTAAATGTGTCCCAGTGGTTCTGAGTAAAATGCAAAAAAGAGGAAAGGTTTGTAGAGTCTGAGAAATAGCAGCTCTTTGCTGGCACAGAGATATTCAGTATGTGGGAAGCCTCCTGAGAGAGCACCACATTAAACAGTTCAGAGTTAAAATTTCGGAAGCTTAATGTATAGAATTCATGTGCTTCTGCTGTTCAGCTTTGTGGTGAGGGAGAGAAGGAGGAGGGAAGAAATCCTGTCCATAGAATGTTGCTCTGTCGGTCAAGATTTTTGATAAAGACATTCATGTCAAAAAGTTACCTAAACTGCGTGTAGCCAAAGGCAAGTACAAATAAATTACTGACAGAGCAATTAATCTTTTCCAAGAATGATGCCAGCAGAGCAGCTTAGGGGGCACAATTGCACTAGGAAGAGCTTTTCAAACAAATGGAACCGTTCTTGTAATATGAGTGGAAGCTGACTGCAGGATAATTTCAGAGCTCTGCTTGTGGTTTAGTGTAATGCAGAATGTGTATCTAAAGTGGGGGTTTTTTCTGCATTTCTCTCCAAGCTTTTCAAAAAAGTCAAACTAACTGCTAGGCAGCATGCACACAAATATAGTCAAGGAGATAAGCAAGGAGACTTCTTATTATTAGCGAACTTCAATAATCGGCTAAATATACCTTAGCTATGTCACAGGCTGATTGCAAGGATCGTCAGAGAACAGCAGCAGTTTGTGCCTGTAAATATTTGCATTTGTGAAATGTTAGCATGATCTAAAGAACTTAAAAAGAGAAAAAAAAACCCTTGTAGTTTATCATTGTACAAACTTAGTCTGACTAATTTATTCCCATCCCCCCTTAGGATTCCTGCTTCAGTGCTGAAATTATCTTCCATAATCCTGCCCGTATAGAAAGGGAATATTGAATAAGATTAGCAACATAAATCTCTGCTGCTTCTCAAGTTTTACCCAGCCGCTTGGTGATTTCAAAGCTGTTTCTGCAGTTGATAACCATTTCCATCACTCTGCTTTCTGCGGAGCTGTCACACTGCTCTGCTGCAGATTCTGCCGTGTCCCTGTTTGAGTTAGGAATCTTGTTTTTGAAAATCCGATAACAGAAATGAAGAGTAGTAAATACAACAGACTTACATTTATTACAGCGACTTCTTGGACTCAGTTTGCCTTTTTCTTTTTTGGGAGGAGTTTTCAGGGTTATATTCCATAGGTTTTGTTCTAGCAGAATATATTTAAGAGGGGTTTTTTTTCAGTGGGAAGCATGTTGTCACTGTCAGTTTACAGCCAGGAAAACCAAGGTACCGGGAGATAAAGTGATTGACTCAGAGACTAGAGTCATACAAGAGAGAATACCCCAAGTATTCTGAGTTGTGATTCACATAGGTGAAATGAACGACAGAAATGAATTTAAATGAAGTTTTTAACTACAGAAATTCATGTGCATCACCCTTTCCTGTGTAGCTCTTTCTGGGGGACTTGGCTGGGCTGTAACACTCATCATCGAGACGTCACATCATCAAAGGAAAATGTTACATAGGGCCAGAAATGGGTGGCTGCTGCCAAGAAAAGAGGCAGAAACCACTAGGAGAGCCAGAGGGAGAACATCTCCTGCTTCCGTTCGGTTAGCGGGAGCTTTTCCATGCAGGAGCTTTGTTCTTAAGAAGCTGATAAATATCCAACAACTTTTCTTGTAGGAAACTTCCACGCTAGAATATTGTCACCTCCGACTCATCATTCAGCAACATCTGACACTTCAAAGCCTGGGGCGGCTCTTGCTGCTGCATGACTCTGCCTTGAATTGACATATGAGACATCTTGCGCAGTCTTCCCCCACTTCCTGAGCCGAGGGATTTGTTACGATGGATTTCTCACGGACCTGGTAGGTGTGCATGCTGATGGATTTCATGTCTTTTCAGTAAATCTCAACTCTCATTTATAAGTGGGTAAAACCTTCCTCCTCCCCTTTATCCAGTGCTAGCCACAGAGTGCCACAGAAACACATTCTTCCTCCAAATCAAAGTGGCTCCTTAAGAAAGCACTTCTGGTGTGATTAGGGAGAGGATGCTGGTGTTGCTGGGTATCTTTGCCTCGATTTCTTACCCTGAAACTTGAACCAAGTCACCTGTTGGCGTAAGTCAGGAGTGACTTTGCTGGCAATGAGGATCTAGTGCCCTGTTTTCTAGGGCTGAATACCTTTACTCACACTTCAAATAGGTTCTGTTGTTTATTTAACTTACAGTATTTCAGTAGAGGTTTGTTTATTTGCTTTATATGAATGCCTGTCTTTTACAGCCTATTACAGGCAAGAACTGTGCTCCTCAGAAGTGAACAAGTATTTTGCCATTGACTTAACTTTGGCGGTTTAGGAGATTTTTTTTTTTTAAGTCATGTTACTTTTGGCTGTATAAATGTGTCTTCTGTCTTCATAAATCTCTGTGCAGACATCTAAGAGTCTTATCTGAAGCAGAGGGACAAGGACTCTAAAGACAGGAGTAAACACAGTTTGACTGAATGTTGAAGTTTTTCAGAATAATTGTGTTTATTATGAGCCCAGTCCAAAGTTTCCCAATTTTTGTGACTGTTAGAGAGAGTATCTGGACTTTTGAATAATTATTAGAATGTATTTGGAACTAAGAGACCTGTTATATGGAAAATGGTTAGGTTTTTTCCTCCCTCAAGTTTAATAATAAAATGTTGAACAAATTGAATATGGCTCGAGGTGAGATAAAAGAAAAAGGGACGTTTGGGGACTACATTCTCCCATTGTGCTGAACCTCTGTAACGTTTGATGGGTAAGTAATGTAGCAACATAATGACATTAGTGTGACGCTCACTGCCGTGTAAGTCATTATTACAAATGCAGAACTTGGGCTCAGATCTGTGTCGGGACAGATCCACGGTGCTGTAGAAAAGCCCCATGGCTTCCCTGGGCTTTCAGCTGATATAAAAGGCACTTAATCATGTGTTATGATTTGAAGGACAAAGCGAGAGAACCCAGGATAACCTAGGATATAAAATGTCAGCACAGATACATTTCCTTTCTCTGATAAGCACTGATCAGATCCCCTTCCTGCCCTTGGAGATACCGTGTACCTTCATGGAAACACACAGGATCACGGAACGGTTGTGGGTGGTGTCCTGCTCAAGCAGGGTCACCTAAAGATGTCTGCCCAGGACTGTCCAGATGGCTTTTGAGTACCTCCAAGGACGGAGGCTCCAAAACCTCCCCAAGCAGCCTGTTCCAACCTGCAGTCACCTCACAGAAAGTGTTCCCGGTGTTCAGACAGAGCCTCCCGCTGCAGGGTTGAACCCTGAAGGTAGCTGTGTGCAGCAAGGCACAGTACTGAGCTGAGCACTCTGCCTTCGAGCAGTAGAATAAAAACTTTGTCAAACAGGACCTGAGCTTTCCTTCTCTCATTAGGGTTCAAGGAAACTCAGATCCAACCTCTCCGACTAGACACAGAGGACAGCCTGTTTGTGTGTGTGTTTAAAAACGGTGAAACCCTTTTTGTCGGAAAACACAGAGTCAGTTCTATGAGGTACTGAGATACAAACCCAAGGGCGCTCCACAATGGGCGAATATATCTTAGCAACAAGGCTGGGAGTGGTGGGAAAGGAAAAGGAGAATACAAGTATCTGGCAATTAACTTCCTAGCCACAGATGTGAAGGTGATAAAAGTGATAAAAGCATTACTGCATTGCCAACGCTCTTCCTTGTTCTCTGAGCTGCATACCATGCTGCTCACAGGAGTAAAAGCTACACAGCCCATACCGGAGACTGGTGGAGGAGCCCTGTGAGCTGCTCACAGCAGGAGAACCCAGTGGCTCCCCAGTGTCCCAGCCTCTCTTGGATGTGTGGGGTGTCCTGGTCCAAGGCAGCACGGCCGTGGTAACCTCGATGTGCGCAGAGGCTCACTGCAGACCCCAGGGTGGCCCCACCCCAGCAGGTCCCAGTGAGGTGGCAGAGGTCCATGTCATGGCAGCCTGTAGCAGTGGGGAGCCATGGGCTCGTCCTGCCCTTATCGCGTGGTCTCCAGTTCTGCACCGGGCTCAGTGGACCCAAAAGCTATTTTGGCCCATGATGTGTGTGTCTGTAGGTCTGAGGGTGTGTGTGGTGGGGAGACAGGAGGAAAGCACCTACTGGAACTAAGATGAGTGAACTACTTTGCCATTAAGGTGAATTAAATGGTAAGGCAACCATCTGGCGTTGATGTAACGACAGCTTCACCGGCTTTCAGACGGCATTTCCTGAGTGCAGGGAATTGCCTTTATCCCCATGCCTCCACATCCATAACTAGTCATGACCCTTTGAATTTTTTTGCTAAGTAGCACTTGCCTTGAGAAAGGGTTTGTTGTTCAGTCCTGGTTTTTGCTGGGACAGTTCTTGCCCATGCTATTATGGCATTATTGCCCATGTTATTATCGTCAGAAGATGTAATGCCATTGAAATCTAAATTTCAACCAGAAATACTGACTTTAGGATGTAACTGAAAGTGGGATTTGTGCCACAGAGCTTTAAAGTTGGTGTCTGTCTTGGCCTGTGACTCTGTTCTTTCTGGCGCTTATGCTAATGACTACTGCAAGAATTGGTTCAGAGCCACCACAATCAGAAATATACAATTCAGCTTATGCATAAATCCTTGCAGGGTGAGACCATCTGCTTTTTTGCGATCCCAGGTGACATATTTCTGTGTCACCCTTTTGTCACATAACGGTAGTGCTGCTTGGTTGAACTCATGCTCTTCTCTCCGCAGTGCAACGCATGTTCAGCAGAGCCTGCTCTAGCCAACGAACTGACTGAGTCAAGACGATCAAGATGACAAACGAACCTATTAAAGAGATCCTGCGTGCTCCAAAGCATCCTGATTCTGCAACCACGGAGAAGAGTAACAACAATGACTGTGTGATAACCACCATCCCTCTGGTCAGTGAATGCCAGCTGACCGCTGCAACAGGGGGAGCAGAGCTCTCCTGTTACCGCTGCACCATTCCCTTCGGTGTGGTGATCCTCATAGCCGGCATCGTGGTTACTGCTGTGGCGTACAGCTTCAATTCCCATGGATCAATCATCTCCGTGTTTGGATTAGTACTCTTGTCATCAGGACTCCTTTTGCTGGCTTCCAGTGCAGTGTGCTGGAAAATCAGGCAGCAAAAAAAGAAAGCAAAGAGGCGGGAGAGCCAGACAGCGCTTGTGGCAAATCACCGAACCTTGTTTGGGTAAAGACAACCAAGAGAAGGCTGGAGAGAAGGCAGAACCTTTGTAAGTCAACTTGGCTATTTATCAATAGGAGAGGATGGAGGTTTTAATTTAACTTTGGAAGGGAACTGAAATGAAAATGGAATGGATTAAGAAAGACTCTTAAAGACTCTGCAAGTGCTCTTAATATTTTTCTTACTGCAGACTTGGTAGTGATCCTTTCCAAGACGGAGGAAAAAACATTTTTCCTTCACGGAAAACAGAGTCGTCGTAACTGCAATCATCGTAACTGCGTTCTCCAGCATGCTGATCTTGTTGGAAAGGGAACTTGTGAGAACTGAGAAAATAATTTGAACTGACTTGAAATGCCGGAGATCTCCCTAAAATACACGCTGTGACATTTGACCAATGGAGAAGTCATGACATTTGAAATTATTACAAGCTCATGGCCAGGTTGCCTGTGACTTAAACTGTAGCTCAAAATGCTCCACAAACCAATAGCAAACGAACCGCCGATTACTCAATAAGCTGATTCTTGTATTTTATGTAACTTTTCCCTCCCAATATCTGTGGTACTTTCCCCCTTTTTTAAACCAACTAATATTAATTTTGTTTTATTATTGAATAGAAATAGGTAGCAATGTATAATTATATTGTCTAACCTAAATAATGAGGTATGATTATAGCTTAAAACATGAGACTTTTTGTAAATTAAAGTGGTCAGGTTTAGCACTTTTGACTATTTTGCTATAAAATTAAAAAGTAAATTTCATTAAAATAATATTAAGTGCTGCTAGACCTTTAGAAAATCTTTTTTTATTGCTCTCAAGATAGTGTTTATCTTCAACTTTGACCGCTTTATGATTCTATTTCTGTAGAAAAACCACTCGTGACAATTACTGTCAACGTGTGTACTGCTGATCTCTTCGGAAAACCTCTGCAGACTGTGGATTTTGGTTTGATAGCCCACTCCTCTTGCAGCTTGATTAACAAGACAGTTATTGAAAAATGGTAGCGGTCAGTTCTGCGGACACTTACTGGCGTAGTCAGTTTTAGACACAGCTGTTAATAATGACTGTGCAGCAAGTGTTTACTGAATGAGCTCTGGGATTACGAATCTTCACAACGAGCAGGTCTCAGGTGCCCCCTGTGTGTGTCAGATGCTTGATTCTGTAACTCTTGTGTTCCAGCGGGCTTCCAACTCTTTTCAGGAAACGAATTATTGAGGGGCTGGTCCCAAACCGAAGGAAGCCAGAATATTTCTTCATCTGCATCATGAAGAACAAGTAGCGCTGAGCCAAGCCCCAGGCTTCCACCCCAGGGTGTCAGAAGGCAGAGGGGCTGCATGGAGTTATTTTTTTTTCTCTCTTTTTTTTTTTTTCTTCTTTCTTTCTCTGGAACTTTTGCTTTCCACTGCTGCAGCGAGCAAGGCTTGGCTAGCTTGTCTCCTCTTTGCCCTTCAGAGCCCCTGGCATCCCCGATGGCCGTGGCGGTGCCGCTGCAGAGCCCACCTGCCAAACAGGTGCCGCAGGGGGTTGCCTTCTGCGGGTCATCCTGGAGCCGTGCACTTCTCCTGCTGGAATCACCCAGGCATTCTTGCTTCGGTGCCGCCTTTTCCTCTCCCCTGCTTGGTTTAAGCTTATTACATCCACAACTTATCCCTGGATTTGCAAAGTGCACTTCGTGTTTTAAATAGAGCAACCTATATGTACGGGAGGGGATGTTTGGAGTCAGTATTTGCGTTGCCACACTCCGTAGTTACCAGACGCTATAATAAAATCACTTGCATCAGAGGAAAGCTGACAACACATTTTAGCACTTCCATAGCCCTACTTAATCACGGCAGGAAGCTTTCCTGCTGCTAGGAGAACATGTTGCGTCACCAGAACATCTGACACCGGTGTCTAATGTCAATCACTTTGCTTAAGGTCATTAAAAATATTAGGGTGTCCCCTTACGATGTACAGGTTTTGCATGAGTGACAATTCATGGGAAATGCGTAGCATGATAAATAATGGAACAGGTGGACTAAAGTGGTGTCTTTCCTGTTTAAAATGAGAAAAATGATTGACATTAGCAAAGCTGGATAAGCTAAATAGGGCTGTTTATTTTTTTTTTCCCTGGGAACACAATAGTTTTTTTGAGTCCTTCTTCCCCCTCCCCATTTCTTTTTCCTCAGTGGAATTTTGCGGGCTGCGGAGGAGAGGATTGCAGGGCCCGCAGAGATGCAGAGATTTCCACCACACGCGTGGAGCAGCTCAGCCCCATGGCTCCCAGGCTGAGCCCGGAGCAGAAGCAGCCCTGTTACCCTCTGCAGAAGACTTTTTCCCACCCACGGGTCCTCCCTTCGCCGTTGCTGTGATACAGGGGAGCTGGCGTGCGGAAGGGAAGCAGAGGTGCAAGGTGAGGCTCTGCTCCAAGCCAAAAAAAAAGGCCAGACTCAGTGGAACGGAGGCAATGGGGTTTTGGCAGCAGTTTTTCTCAGGAAGGGTAAATGAGAGTGAGTAAGAGTCGCTCTGCTACTACTAGAGGAGATTTCCTTTCCCTTATCTCTGCTCTCTTTTATATTTGCACGGCACATACAAGGACACAGCAGTGCCTGCACCACCCTCTGCCTTGCTAATTGTGGAGCATCTCGGCATTAAGCAGCATGTGAGCAGTGACAGAGAGCATTGCAATGACCCTGGGCATGATCGCCTGGCACAGCAGAGCTTCAGATACAACACGGTATCCCATAATACCAGCTAACTGGCTGGCTGATACACCTCGAGGTAATATGGGGCTGCCACAGCACACGCTGCTGAGCTCAGTACCATCGACTGCATCCTAGTGAGACCAGGTACATGCACAAGCATCTTCATGTCAAGCATCTTCATGTCCTTTATTCAGAGAAGCAAAACAGTAACTTTAGAGGGAAGAATCCCAGCCCCTGGTCCTAATGTCCTGCAGGAGCAAGGCAGAGGTTGTGAACAGTTTAGTCAGAGACCTCATGCCAGTTAAGATGTTTTCAGACATTTCGTCACTGAATTTCCACATGGCCTTAGGAACTGGCACAGAGTTCTGCACTGTGATTTGTGTGCATTGATTTCGGGACAATCTGGAGCAGTAGTAGCATCTTTTCTGAATGACCAATGATGACGGCCAACACAAGTCTCACAGTCTGTTTTTATTTCCTGCAAATCTGCATATCGCAGACATTTCCATTGTTACCCTCTCTCCCTGCACTCCTTGTCCTGGTTCCAACACAGGGACAATACGTTCTTTTTAGCCCTTAAAACCCCAATCATTCAGGGAGAGGTGCTAGGCGAGTACGGTGGGGCAGGCTCAGCAGCTTCATTTTTCCAGACACTGGTGATATTGTTATATCTGAAATGTTTTTCACAAGGGCACATTTACACTGCTTTTACCAGGGTCAACCCCCTTAAACTGCTCAGCTGCAAACAGCAACATTTCTGCTTCAGCTTTTGGACCCCGTGACCTCGTCTGGATTGATGTAGGGTTTCATGCCGGGATGCTGGGTCATGCAATCCACCAAGTCTTTGACACAAAGCCGTTTATATCGTGTATCACATGTGTGCATGACTCCACGATCGCTGTCTGGTGTTTCTCATGGGAACCTGAGAGGCAGAAGTCAGCCTGGAGGATGCAACCCTGTGGGGAGCACAATGACTTTCCAGTTCAGAAACACCTTCCCTTCTGGTGTGAAAAGGCTTTGAATGCGACAAATGGTATTTCGGTTCTGGGAGAGGTTGGGTGGGAGCTGATGCAAATTTTATTGTCACAATTGCTTGTCTCTCCCTTCCTGAAAGCTCTGGCAGCATTGCGCAAGCAGAATTGCCCTCACAAGGATAGAACATTATCTAATAGGGGAATTGCGCTGGTGCACCGGGCAAATGTTACGGGGATCTTAAATAATAATTTCAAAACCTAAGCACAGGAAATTGTGTCTGTAACTACACCCTGTATTGCTATTGTACACAAAGCCAGTTATAGCCTGGGACAGTATTTTAAAATAATAATCAGTTTGGTATGACAATGCTCAGTATTTGTTCAACTCAAAACGCCCAATTTACGATTCCCCAGTCACATAACCTGTCAAGTTTTGTATGTGACTGTGGTTCTAATACCACAATTTTCCAGGTCTGGAAAAAAATTAAAAATGAAAAAAAAAGAAAAAGAGAGAAAGATTCGTTTCATCAGCTTGTGTCAAGAATTAAGTTTCTCTGTGTTGGACACTTGGGAGAGCTCCTGTTACCAAACAACAAGTGTACAATATCGCTGCAGCGCTTCGGAATAGGAACCAGGCTCGGAGTATGGAATGAAGAAAAGCCTGAGCGTCTCATTGGGATCTGGCCAGGAACAAGGCCTCTGCAATATCCCATATTCTTACCTCAGCTCTTCTTATCCAGAGCCAAAGTCCAGGGCTATTGCTCCTTTAATATCGGAGATGGAGGTTGTTGGACATTATTAGCAGGTTTCACTTAATGTGTTTTTACAATGGGCTCCAAAATAAGAGCAGAACAATATTGGCAGCCGTCGTTTTGTGTCTGTATTCCTAATGCCACCGATGCCTGTAGATTAGGACATTTTAGCTGTATCACGGTGAATGTTTGTCAATTACAAAGGGCATTGTATGCATAAAAATACATTAATATATCAGGAATTGCACTCTGTGATGTGAAAAATTATATAAATCCTGGCAAAACTCTATGTGTAGAATAAATCTTACAGGCTAAACCATATGGGCGAACAATGGTCTTAAACTGCAGAATCAACTTGAATTTTTGGCTTTTATTCAGGTTGTTGATGTCACTATTAACATGACAGAGGACCTAATCCTTCCTCTCTTGAGCAGCCGGTTGGAGTCCTATTGTCCTAACTCATGCATCCAATAACTGGCATTTGTGGCTAACATGGCATTTTTGAAAAACACATTTTCTGTATTGATTGCTTTCACTTCTTAACTCTTCTGTGCTTTCTAGACTAAGAGAAAAAATGTATTAAACTTTAAAAACAGAAAGGGAAAGAGGAGAACACAGAACAGCAAATGTTGCTGCACGAAGTCATGGAGGGATAGTAGAGCTTTACACAAGGACCTTGTTGAAAGACAGAGACTTTAAAAATATGTAAGTCTTGTTTCTGATACATCCTTGGCTGTATCCTCACTTTCATTCTTACAAAATTCCTAAAGTCCCCAGGTTAACATCAGTCTTAGGTCTCACCTCGTATTTCTTCTCCATTTCTCTTTCCCAGGAACCAGTTATCTCAGCAAAAGGCAGAAATTTAATTTCTTACCATCTTCTGCAATCTGCCAGAAATCAAATGGCCACTTGGGATTTGCTGAGGCAGTTTAGTAAGTTAGAAGGCATTCAGCCACAGTCTGCTTTTGAAGAGGTCGGCACTGTACAGAGGTAAACATTTCTGTACTGCAGCAAGAGATCTCAGTGAATAATCTATTAAAAAAAAAAAAAGTAAGTAACCCCAGAGCAGCCCTTCACCACCTCTTCTCAGCCACATTCCCTTTCAATCTGAAGGCCCGAGTTTGTGAATAGAGTTAACAGCTTTCCTGGAAAACTGGCCCATGACATTATTTCCTTGTGAACTCCATCCACCTGTCATGTTAGGTCTTGGTGCGACGCCAGCGCTGGCAGGAAATAATAGGCAGCAGGATGCTGGTGTGTGTCGATGGCCCTGACCCTCCCATTCCTGAACATGAATAAGCTTCGAGCTCACAAGGCGTCACAGCAGCGCGGCTTCTGGGCCCACAGAAACGCATGGGTGGGATGCACAGCCGCTAAAATAACATCCAGCCGGCCGCGCCGCAGCAACAGAATGGCATGGGAAGAGACGGTGTCACCTTCTCGCTGCCTGCTGCTCTTTGTTCTTTCGCCCGTGCTCCCGCTCTCCCTGTGCTGCGGATAGTACAATGGCTGCTCAACAGAGAAAAAAAAGTACAAAGTGCACTTGTGTGTGAATTAGCTGAGATTCCCCAAAAGAACGCAGAAACTTCGTTGAAGGACTTTCACCACTTCTTGAGTGAAATGCACTGGCTATCAGCTTGGAAGGGTCTGCAGCTAGCTTTCTCCTGCTTTGTCCCTGGGACAGGTAGTTCAGTATTTAGCAGGACAAACTCTTGGTGGATTAAAAGGTGAGTTAGGGGAGCCCAAATCATCCCTTTAACGAGCCTTGGGTTCAGTTTGTGACACGGTGCAATCTGAAGTGTGTGTTCTCCAAGACTACCCCAGCAGCCCCGTGCTGATCGGGGCACTTGGCATCCCCACATCCTTCACGGACTTTGGACAGAGTGCAGAGAGGAGGATGGGAATTGTTCTTACCCACACTTTCCCCTCTGCCAGACCTCATGTGATAGAGTCTGTTTAGGTTCTCCTGTGGCAATTCATCTCCGAGGTATTCCGAGTATTAATCTGGAATAGTCCCGACGCTCCTCAGCTCAGAGGTGCAGGAGATAGCTGTGCTCTGCTGAGGGACATCTCATTTTTAAACACAAAGTCACTGCGCAATTTTTTAATATCATGAGCTGTTCTGTATTGGTTAAAAAGAAAATAATAAAAAAATACCAAACCGAAAAACAAACCACAAAGAGAAAGGAAAGATCCTATATACACACACCTATGCTGCTTTGACTACATGTAGGGGCAAATACTGTGAGATATGTATACTTGTAATGCTTGCAGCATAAAAATTCACTCCCCCAAAGGAAGCTTCTTCCCAGGACTGATGGCCAAGAGCCAGAATAATTGCTGGAAGGGCTGGGCATGTTGGGGCTGCAGCTGAAATGCAAGTTTGTCTGTAAGCCAGCGCTCACCCCCTCCCCACTCCCTCTGCGGTCTGACGGCTAAGAAATGTCTGATGCCACAAGCTAGTTCTGGCTTCTTGTGGTGAGATGTCTGCTCCTCTGAATCAACCACAACCATTTTTCCCCATCTTCTGTGTAATGGAAGAGCTGCAATCCCGCTGTACTTCCCATCATGTCACTGAAGAGCCCCTCGGTCAAGAGTGCGGGGGTCACACAGTCAGCGTGAATAGTCAGTCCCGCTGGAATTGAGGGGGTATGTCATGCATGGCCATCTGTGTTGCCACTTCTGGTTTGTTTTTAGCTAGATAGAGACAAAGAAAATGTCGTTCTTTGCCTACCAGCTGATGGTGCTTCAAAGAATGACCTCTGCTGTCACACGAGCAAAGGGCTTTTCAGCCGTCACTCTGGCTTGTAAAATAAACTTGTAAAGAAACATCCTGATCTCTTAGCCACTTCCCTATAAATAGTTTTCATAAGAAAGTCCAATGACTGGGTCAACTGTTGCCTGATCTGGGACAAAACTAGCACAGCTGAAGTTTAGTGAAGCCCAGGCTGGAAGCAAACCATCCTGTCACCCTTTCCCCTTTTTGCCCAAAGGCAAAGCTGCTGAGATGAATGATGCCATTCCTGCGCCAAGATCAGGATGACGGTGAAGTTGTTGCTAACAGTTCAGCTCTTGCGAGATGGGTGATTAAGTGTAATAGGACCAACACCTTCATTTGCCTTTTAAAATAATAATAATAAAAAAAAAGCCTAACAACTAGAAAACGAGCTTTTCTTCCCTTGTCAGAATATTTCCATTCTCCCATCACAGCAGCTGGGACATGACAGGTGTCACACCCTCAACTGCCACCAGCTCCAATATTGTGAAAGATGTAAACCATGAATGTTTGTCACAGTGTCCACATCTCCTTCACTGACTTGTGTGCTGACATCAGTGGGGCTGAGGTGGTTTTTCTGAACAGCCGCCTCGTCCTCGCTGTAGCCCGGCTGCTTGGTCGTGCCAGGCAGGGCTAGAGGGACTTACCCCGGACACAGAGAAGTGCCGTTGGACTGTGAAGTGACCAGAAGTGAAAAGCATCAAGCCTGGATCTCAGGATAGGACAAAAAAAAAAAAAATCAGGGAGCATCCACCTGCACATATGTGTTTTGCTCCTGCTGACATTAAAGCAGAGGTAAGTGCTCCAGAGAAAGACTGGAGCACATCGGCAGCCGGTTGGGAAGGATTTCACCATCGCTGTGTGTGATGTGTCTGTTCCCTGGCCAGATAAAGGGCTTTGTTTTGCCCTTTTGTGTAGAGCAGATGACAGTCAGGAGGTCTGGGCTCCACGCGGAGTGCTGCCGGACACCCTGGAGCATCTGAAGAATCACAGTGTGTTGTTGCTGATGCGCTTCTGGGGACAGCTTTGGGGACTTCGGGGAACTGGTCGTTAGATCATTTCCCATGGGCCAGCAGCTGGGGACTCCAGCAGATGGTATCAACTTTCACTCTGGTCTTTGGTCAAAATGGTCAATAAAAACCATTCCCCTGCTGGTGGGAAAACCATTTGTGCTTCTGTTGAAGAAATACTACTGAGTCGCCTCTGTGATACAACAAGCTTTCCAGTCTGAGCTACGAAATTTAAAACTGGCACCAGAACTGGGCATTACTGAACAAACCAACTGCACGGGAGAGGGCGGACAGACCTTCCTGCACCCAGGAGGTTGTGTGCTACAACTGCCCTGCATCTCTGCGCTTTGCCGGACTCAGGGCTCAGATCCCTTAATCCCTTCATTTTATGTGCATTTTCTATTAGCTTCACACTGAGCCAGGGAGAGACCAGTAAGTACAACTGGTGCCGTGCACAATAGAGCAGGGTGCTAAGGGGGCACTGGGGGGAACTGGGACATGCATGGCCACGTTTCCCATTGCACGGGTGAGTGACAGCTGCCCACCACCGCTGAGCCAAGGCTTGTGTTGGGTCCTGCAGTTATGATTGTGTCCCATCTCCCAGAGTCACGGTGACATCCCTGTGCCAGCCAGCACCTCGCACTGCATCCAGGAGAGCTGCTGGCAGAGCCAAGCCCTTTGCACAGCACCAGGGTCCTGTGCGAGCCACACAGGGACACGAATTTTGGACATTTTTGAGCGCCATCTACTGGAGTTTTATCTGGTTTTAATTGTTTGCACACAAAGCGCACAGTTTATATATTCACACATATAGAGTGCTCTGTGGTAAGAGGTGTGAAGGATTTCAAACTGAGAAGGATGAGATTCAGCACCGTGGTGCTCCCATGGCTCATAAGCATCCCGACTGTGTCACAACCAGCACTTCACCGTGCTCCCATGTTTGCATGTTTCTGGTGTTATTTAATCTCCTAGGGTGAAAGATTTCCAAATGCTGGAGTTACAGCTGGTCAGAAACTCCCCAGTGAATAGTCTTCCACCGGAAGATGATGGTCTGATTAACTCAAAACATTTCATAGAAATTATAAGAATTTTATTGCTTATTTATTGTTACAGGAAATTGGAGTCATTGTATTGACGTTTAATTTTCAGCTGCATTGTTTTAAAACAAAAAAAAAACAAAAAGAGAAAGAAGACTTGAAACATTTTCATCTTGCTGAAATGAAATATACCCACGCATGAAAGCCGTATTCCTAAATCCGTGCATCGACAAACTCCTGAGGCTGAGATTTGCATCCTGCTTTGGGAAGGTAACAACATGAGAACAATCCTGGAATTTTTCATGGATTGAAATTCCAGACTGCAAAGAGCTCTGATCCCTGATTTTTTGTCTCTCTGGTCTGTGTTGTTTTGAGAGAACCTGAGTTGGGAAGTTCTTTCTCTTCATTTCTCTCTGTGCACACTCTGCTGATACCTTGCTAAACCCTGATCCTGCCGACGCACTGGGTTCAGCACAGCAGACTGTTGGCAGTTCCAGTTTCCTGTAGCAGAGGCAAACCTTTTGTACTTTTTCCCCTTGGGCAATTTTCTTTTTCCCTGTGTTAGAAGTGCGCGAGGTCTTTCCAGCTGGGAAACGCACGTTGCAGGCAGCGAGGCCAAGCGTACAAAGAGAAAGGAGTCTCGGCGCGAGTTACGACACCGACATCTGGCATATCGATTTGACGTCTCTGTCGCCTCCTTTGCTGGACAATGCTCCTGTCCCCAGAGTGAAGTCTTTGTTAAAACGCTGGAACTCTGGAAATGTGACTGGCATCAGCTCTGCAGAGTACTTTGGGAGAGTTCTTGTTTGCACAGATCTGTCGTTTGAGAGAAGTAAAATCTTTGTCGTGCCCTGAACATCAAATGTTTGGGAAGCCAGCCCCTGCTGCAGAAAGCTCCAGGCTGAATGCAGGACAACAGACACCCACGTGGGCTGAAGAACGTCTGGGAGTGAACGAGGCAGGAACGTTTGGGAGAGCAGTAGCAGTCACAGCTTGCTCTCCAAATAACTCCTGCAAAAACGGCCAGTGTTTATCAGGAGTCAGAGGGCTGGTGTTCAGACTCGGGCACTGTTGGCTCCTGGTGTTGACACACCATCCGCGGGGGACAGCTGCTGTTTCCATCTCTCTCGGCCACTCATTTCAGCTGCTTTGGGATGGGCTGGCTGTGCAGAGAGATCAGCTAATCACAAGGACAGTCTGAGAAGGAGCCATGTGAAGGACACCCTGCGAAGTCACTCTTCACTTTCTTTCCAGCTCGAAGTGGTGGTAGAAGGAGGATTGTTCTGTGG
The DNA here is from genome assembly GCA_011057875.1 of Pterocles orientalis. Lineage (NCBI taxonomy): Eukaryota > Metazoa > Chordata > Aves > Pterocliformes > Pteroclidae > Pterocles > Pterocles orientalis. The sequence goes on along the minus strand of WKFP01015200.1, from coordinate 602,648 downwards.
GTATGATGGTGTTTGGGGATTTATATTTAATTTCTAGATCAGCCCTGGAGTCCAGTCTTTGTGGTGTGTATGGTGCTTTTTGATCTGCCTTCTTGATGAGCTGGCAAGTTCCCCGGAGCAGGGCTGCCCCTGCCCACTCGCCGCCAGTGGTCCAGCGCCTGCGCAGCTCCAGCAGACCAGCGAGGTGCTCAGGAGACCAGCTGCTCAAAAGCCCCTGGAGAACAAGGATTGTGAGCAAGAGGGGAGAAGAAAAGAGGAAGAGATGCTGTGTGCCTGTTGTTCATAGCGGCGAGGTGGGCAGAGCCGTTCTGCATCCCCTGCACATCACAGGCAGAAGGAGCAACAGTGGAAATTGTATTAAATGTTCTGATTATTTTTTTTCCCAGCAAAATTTAAATCCACCTTGAGACAAAGTTTTTCCTGGGGCTAGTGCAGCAGTTCAGCTGAACATAAAAGATGTTATTGAAGAAATTTTTGGCCTGGAAGAGATTAAGTATCGTGAAGTCAGCATGAAAAGCTTGCAGTTCAGCAACACACATAGCATGAAATTGCATTCCTGAGCATGTGAATTGTGTCATAGTCAGAACTCATGGCCATCCGACAACTGCCTTGGGAAGTTTTATATTAAAGTCCTGTCAAGCATTACAAGTGTCCTAAAGTGACGATGGGATGAGTGATTAGAGAGGGGCCTGGAGCATAGCTGGCAGCTGCTAATGAATGGCCTTGAGCTGCAGAGAGACGCTCCAGGCTCCTGACGGAGGAGGAGCAATTTCTAAACCATTAGCTCATTTTGTAGGATGTTTAAGTCTGTTTGTAAATGAAGATGTACATCCACAAAGTGGCCTTCTTCCATGGGATCAGTGAGCGTACCTAGATGCTAGAAAGGGAGAAAATCACAGGCTGTGTTGTTTTTTGCGTGGGAACCTTGACAGTGGGTCCAAGAAGAGAACTCAGCTCCTGTCTCCATCTTCTTTGAATTTCCTGTTTCTTGCAGAGAATGGAAAGTCTCTACTTTTTAGGAGGGTCTTTTTTAATACTGGCATTTTTCCATCATCTTCTTTGATATATGAAGCATAAATAGGCAACTTTCTCATGCATGGGCTGTGTTTATATAACACAGTCTTATCGTATGATGTTGGAACATTTTGATAGTTTTTTGCCAAATACAAGCTTGTGGCTCAAGTTCCTGGGTATATTTAAAAAATTTCCAAGATGGGCTCATTAGCTACACTTCCTGTTAGACACTTGCTCCTAACTGACAAAATTAATTCTGATTTGATTTTCTCAAAGTTGTTTTCTCAGACATTGTTTGTTTTGGTTTTTGTTTTTAATATCTGTTCAATTAAACAACCTCTTGTGCTTACCAGCAATCACCCCGCTATGCTGTACTCTTCTGTTCACTAAGGTAGATGATCCAAAAATATTAAATCCCCAAATTCAGAAATGTGCCCTCAGAAACACACCTATAAAAATACTTAATATAAAGAAATGACAGCACTGCCTTCATTCCAAATCCACCAGATCATATCCTTGTCTCACTGGTAATAATAACAAAACTTTCAGATTTCCATAAAACCAAGATTTTACCCACAGTTGTCTCTCTGTTGTCAACTACTTTTCATTACAAAAGGAGTTTCATCTTCATGACAGTTTCATGGAACTGAGGAAAGAAATGAATACCATTCTTTGAACCAAAGTAGGAAACCATTCCTCTCAACCAGGACTGAGGAACTTTTTAGTAACCGATGTCTCCCGCAGAGTCACCAGACCCAGGTCCAGAGTCCGGCAGTGGATCTTTCCACGCTTCCTGGGGCTTTTATCCAAAGTGCATAAAGAAAGGAGGTTCATTTGCTACAAGCAGGGAACTGCACTAGAATGCGTTAAACCAATTCAACGGCAGGGAATTCAAGTTTTGGGGTTTTTTTTCTCATCGTGAAAGTCATTTGGTTTGGGGCTGTCAATTAAGCAATCCACAAATCTAGCAGAGCCACAGTCTAATCACAGTCTAATCACATCACAGTGAAACCGCACAATAATCGCCGTTGTCATTGCTGCACATGAGCTGTCAATCTTCCTATCACCAACAGGAAAGTCAACTTCCAGACTGTTTACAAGCCTCGCTTAGGGAACCTTGGGCCTAAATCCTAAACAAACTTCCTCTGCACTAATTGCTAACATAACAGCACAACGTGGAGACTTTGTCACTACAAGTCCATTATTCTTTAAATGGCCATATCACAACGCCAGCTCACTCCTCTTTGACACTCGTTTTGTTTGTTCAAATGCCAGAGGTTCCTGGTAGTTTTCTTGCTGAGAAAGCAGCCTTTCCAAAAACTTGTGTCATTTAATGCCTTCGAAGAACAGCAATTAAACTCAGTATTGAATCCCTTTTTTCCCCTGATCTACATATTTTTTTTGGAAACTATTGAATACATTCGTTCAGATAAAAGGCGCCATGAGGACTGCACTTTGGGATGACTTTCTGCTCTTTTTGTAAATTCAGCAAATACAGAGATGCTCAAGGTTAAACTAGGGGGCTAAAGCTGTGCTGAACCCAGCCTAACCTGATGCATGTAACTCCTGAACCAAACACCCTGCAACTGCTTGTACCTTGGGCTGGTCAAGCAGAAAGGTGAAGTGAGGTGTCTGTCAAACTACACATCGTGGCTCATACAAGGAAGGTTTCACAACTCGTGGTCACTCTGATGTATTTTTCCCATAGGGAAGGAATTTCATACCATGAGAATATTTTTTCTAAGTTAAAACAAAACACACCCTTATTTCACGTCTTTCAGGGAAACTTTGGAGGATAGCCATATGCATTTTGAAATCCCTGGACCAGAAATAAGGCATTAAAACAGATTTTGCAAGATGTGGGGTTTTTAAAGGGAGGGAATGGGTCTCTTGTTCATTTTGCATCCTAAGAGTAACATTTCGTGACTCTCTTTCCAAAACAAAAGTAGAACAAATTTGTTGCTTTAAGTTCTGTATTCAGGAACATTCTAATAACATCACACCTTATGATCTGGCTTCTGTAAAAGCTTTTCCCTGAGCTCTTGACAGCAGGGGTCTGACTTTTGCTGAGTTAACAGCACGTTCTCCAGAGTGATGATTCTGGTGACAATAAGGAAACTGTAAAATGGAACCTGGATACAAGATACAAGAGGCTTAAGACCTCAGACAGACTTCTGCGTATTTTGCATGAGGTTCATGTTTAAGACTAAGGAAGCAACACCCAGAACACCCATTGTGCCC
>WKFP01015200.1:510577-599373 GCA_011057875.1 Pterocles orientalis | reverse complement strand
GTGTGTGTGTGTAACCCAAACTTTAATATTCTCCCTTCAAGAAATGACACGATCTTTAAAAGTACTTTTATAATCAGAAACATCACTTTCTTTGCACCCTAAAGCTAGCAATTGATTCACTGAATTATTTACAGCTGCCAGTGTTCTTAACTGGTTTCTAATGAGCCAGAATGCTTTATAAATGTGGTTGCAAGTCAGCCTGAACCCCTAAGAAACTGAAGGCTCTTATGCTCTCAGAAGGATATGCATGTTGGTAAGACTATGATTTTTTTTTTTGTCTGAGAGAGATGCTTCTATAATTGTTTAATATATTGAAAAAAAAAAGAGTTTAATTACAAATTAAGATGGTGAACCACTAAAATAAAGGTGGGTTCTATGCATGGCCTGGTTTCTGTATGAAGTGTGCATGGTAATAGATCTGGAAGAGCACCGCTGACTCTTTTGCTGCCTGGCCTAAGCAATTATCATTTTTTGGTGGTATTTATTGAGCCTCTTGGGTCACTTTGAGATGGATTTCTAGTTCAATCATCTACTGACGCATAAGAAAGCTGATTACAAAATGTATTTTCCCTCCAATGTGCTGTTTTCTTTTATAAAGACAAGCATACAGGGTAGGCAGCTTTGATGCTCAGTTTCCCTATGGGAGCCCTTAGCTGTGTGGCAGGATTCAGTTTTCCTGTTTGAGTATCTGCATGCCCCCATTCTTCTGCCTCTCCCAGGGAGTTGGTACCTGTGATGGATGCACTGTGCTCTGAGCTGATGAAGCCAATATGATGCTTCTAAAATCTCCCAAATTATTGTGTATCTTTAAAGTCTTCTGGGCAGGATTGCATCCTCCACAGTGGTATACCTATACGTGGGAAAGAGAAACACAACCAATTCCCCTGCTGAACTTTATCTTATTGTGTCTACTTAAAACAGGAAAAGCATGCCCATTGGCCCAGCTAGTACCTTAAATAACTGAGAGACACCCTGCTCATTCCCGATTCCTGGCTGCTTCCTTGTTCACTTCCCTCCTGGCTAGCAGCACTGTACATATATATTTATATCTGTATGCAAATTTCCAACTCCAGACAGACCTTACCCAAGGAAACAAAGCAGCCTGGGCAGCTCTCCCAAAGCCCTGCAGCGTTAGGACTGGAAGGACTGAACAATCTCATGCCAACCCCTAATGTTCCCTGAGCCACTGTGTGAGGTGAGCGATTGCTGGAGCCTGTGGTTGTTCAGGACTTCCCATACGCGAGCATCCCAGCTGATTCAGATGCTGCTCCCCTCTGGCAAGCCGAGTGCTCCAGCACCCATTGGGTGGGGGTCCTTGCTGCAGTCCCAGTGCCTGAGCTGACCTAGCAGCAGTGGTTCTGCTTTATCTCCACTGTTTTGCTAGTCCAATTATTTTGAATTTAATCCCTCACTGTGCAGGCTAAAGAAAAATGTTCTACTTTACATAAAATGATTGGTGGTTGATGGGGTGGAGCAGGATGATGAGGGAGGTACAAACCCACAGTAGTGACCTTCTGCCCGACTGCACAGAGCACCTTCCTGGGTAGGAGGAAACGCCAGACGTTAGTGTGGGCCAATACTGCTCTAAAATGGGGGTGTTACCTGCAATGGGAACCCCACCAAGGGCTCTGCGGTCAGCCACTCAACCTTCAAGTAGTTATATGCGGAAAATATATCTAAGACTTGTCACCTAAGCTCTTAGATAATTTTATTTACATTGCTGAGTTATTTTCCACTGGTAAGAAGTTTATTCTCTTGCTGCCTTTAATTTTAAGCCAGATAGAAAATGTGTTAATGTATGATTATTTTTTAATGTATATATGTTATTACTTCTGTGTCTTTGCATCATTGCATGCAGAACTTCTTAACTTGGTTAATAGGACTGGATTTACATTGTCTTGAGCAGTGTTTCCATGTAAGGAAACTGGAAAACAAATGTATTTAACAGAGATCTTGAGGGCAACCACTGACATCCTAGTTCTGTCCATTTGAGGTGAAGGTGCTGAGTGCATTAATTACACCTAGACACCTCCCGCTTTCCAAGGTCTCTTAAAATACATATAAGACCTCTAGGGATTTAAAAAAGCAAGTAGATCCTTTAATGCCCCTTGGGAATCTGGTGCCTTTTTGAACATCTAGATCCTTGGGCACTTCTGTGAAATCTGCAGTTTGCCGTTAGTCTGAGGGATCTGGGCGAGGTGGAAACTGAGCTGAGTCTGGAACAGCTGAGCATGCTGGTTTGTCTCTGGAGTTGGCTCCAAATTGCTGAAGTCAGATGTTTTTATCAGTTCCTGGCATGGTGGGGGGTTAATATGGTCACCTGGACCTGCAGGAGCTGCTCTGATAAGAGCCACAGGCTGATGGATCTCAGAGTCACTCGCACAGCTTCTCAAAAGCTGGGGCAGATCCTGCTGCAGGGTCTCGGAGCAGCGTTCCCTGTGCTTCATCAAATGTTTGGTGCATGTCCATTTGGCATCTGTGGAGATCCAGCTGCTTCCCAGGAGCGAGCAGCTGACTGGGGAGCCGAGTGGCAGATACACCACAGCAGTGTGTGCAGATGGTCGTTATTGCAAATGGAAATATTTGCTTTCTATCTGTCAAGTATGTTCCCCAGCAGATAAAAGGAGAGCTCTCTGTCTGCATTGTTTTAGGGAGGCCTGAGCACTGCTTACTGAAGAAAGGAAGGCTGAGACAGGACTTGGTCACCATGCAAAGCGGGGTGGGGGAATGGCTGCAGAGTTGGCCTTCACCTTGGCTGATGTGTGTGGGAACCGTGCTGTGACCCACCAGGCTGGGAGGTGACCTGCCAGGCTGGCACTGTTCCTAGGTCATTTGTTTGAACATGTGGGGAGCAGCGTTGCCTCCTCTGCATGGGCTGCTCCTGTGGGCAACAGCTGGGGAAAGTGAGGTGCTAATGAAAATAAAAATTTTGCTTTAAGTCACATTGGTTCCTTCCAGCTTCCCCTGGTGAACAAGGTGAACCCCAGCCTTCATCTCCCCACGTCACTGCAGCCTGACACATCCTCTCTTCACCCTCTTGCAGAGTTGTCAACCATCCCGTTAACAACAGGAGGTGTGGAGGCGTTGGCCACTGGCAGTCCCTGAGCTCTCTGAGCTGCTGGTTCTCATGGCCCCAGGGCAGGGTTTGGGGTGGGTTTTGGCATGTCCCACCCAGTCTGGACCTCTCCCATTGATGGTAGCCAACAGTCCCTGTGGTTTGCCAGACAGACATGTGGTGGAACTGTCATTATGAAACATGCAGTTTTGGGAAAGGAACTTACTTGCAAGAGTGAGTATTTTGGAGTGAGTCAGTAGATCCACATCAGCACAGATGTCAGGCAAGTGGGAAGAAGAATCCTTCCAGCCTTGTGTAAAATCTCAGCTCCCTTTATTTTAGAAATACCAGAAGGTTGCAAAGGCATTTACGGAGTTACAGTCCCTGTGTTTTAAGGCAAAGCAGTAAAAAGAAGTCACTGTAGAGTTAAAAATCATCTACCACCTTTATTACATGGAGGAAACGTGGCATGGGATGAAAGGAAGAGCTTTATTTGCTGTTGAAGATGTTAGATTCCATGTGGTAGACAACATCCAAAAATATGAAGTCACTTCCAAAAAACACAGCTGCTCTGCGAGCGCTATGATTTCCATATGACTGGGTTGTATGAGAACATCTCGGTGGCAGTCTCAGGACAGGAATGTCGTCATGAACACTGCTGAACTTTACAGACGACTGGATTGTTTTTCTGGTAGTATTTAGTGACACTATTTTGTAATGCTAGCCTTTTGGAAAAAAGATATTCCCCTGAATTAGCACATTACTGGCTCGTTTAATGAGTGTCCTGCCTTTGCGACACGAGATGAAGCAGCCTGGTCTGTAGCTCTGAAACTTTTATAGATTCGATTGATCTTAAAAGGTATATTCTAGCTTAGGCTGTTGAAAAATTAAAGAAATTGCTGGATGAAACCCTGGGAATGGCATTTTGCTCAGGCTTAGCTCAGAGGGCCTGAGATGAAGGGGTGTGATACTCTCCCAAGAGACCTTTGCTGTAGGAGTAAAACTCCGAGTGCTACTGAAAGCCATTAGGACTTGGCATTGGCTTTGCCTTCCCCAGCGTGTTTTTGTAGCTACGCAGTGGAATCTCGCTCTGAGGTAGAAAACAGTATCCTCTTCCACTTGCATGCTAAATTCTGTAATCATAACATTTGTGTTTTCTATCATTTGAAACAGACCTGGTATTCAGGTTTCATTGTAGGAAAAAAAGATATTTTTTTGCCCTTTGCTCTTGCAGTGAAAGAGCAGTAGGATTTTTTTTTTGTTATAGACACTTGTATTAAAACAAATTTGTCAGCCACCACTCTGAAAGATTGATCGATGAGTACCAGACCCAAGTCCAGCTGCCTGGGAGGTCTGGGCTCTGCAAACCCCCAAAGAGCCTGAGCACACTGCGTGTGGGAGCGGAGCCTCGGCTGCCGCACAGTCACTTCTGTCAGCAGATGTGGGATATTCCAGCACGGGGCAAATAAATATACCAAAAATGAGTAACCGAGTGAGGGAAAGTGACAGCTTTGGGAACGAACCTGTGTGAGTGTAACGTACGCTCGGGTGGCTGGGGGAGGAGGGCTGCTGTGGGCTCTCCAGTTTCATAACGGGCTGGGTCGAGAAGTGCCTGAAGGGAAAAGAACGAGCGCTGTGTTCTCGCAGGGAGGTAGTCAGTCCTGTTGAGTGTGGTTTCTCAAATTGCTGACAAGTCTGGATAAACAAAGCTTGCACAGGCTGATATGAGGCTTACAAAAGGTCATTGACTTTAATTATGGTTCAGCAGAAGTCAAAATTGAGCTAGAGGTACTTGAAAGGTGGAAAGCTCAATGCTCCCAGGCTTGGTGGGTGTTTGGGTTTTGCAGGTGTTGTTGAGGCTTTCCCTGAGCGCAGCTTCCCCCAGATCCCAGCCCGCAGCTGGTTTGTTGGGGCTCTGTGCACCACGGTAACTTCCCTGCAGTCACAGGTAGGCAGGTGGCACAGAACAGAGTTATTTGCTGTAAATTTACAGTCATGTCCCCCAGCCCCTGGGTGACTGACTTAAAAAAATATCACTTCTGAGGACAGAGTGCTTTGGAGGAGACACTTAAGAGGTGACATGGGATGCTCTTGGATTTTGCAATTTACACACCAAGCATAAGTGACCTGAATATTCCAGGCTTAGACCAGAGCCATAGGCAGCAGTTGCAAACACTCTGGCCATGGACCACACTGGCTTTCTGATTAGGTTTTACTTCTCTCCATCCTCCCCTGTCCAGATCCACTGTTTGCTATCGAGGCCTCCAAATTGCTGGGCTTGTATCAATACACACATTTTTCCCCTTCATGCAACTGGTGGAGAACTTGAGCAAAAGCCCATTCAGCATCTTGGGAGTTCCCTACAGACCTCAAAGGACTTTGGAGCTAGCTCACAGGTGAACAAACTGTTTCAGTTTGGTTATGTTATGAACACAATCTGTGCAGAGCCAGAAGCAGCCTGTGGCACACAAACCCCTGAGCTGCTGGTTCTTGCCTCTTCAAACTGCTGGAGAACTTTCCAGCACATGATTACTTTCTCAAGGAGAACAGCTTGTATCTTAATCTTTTTTTTTTTTTTTAATTTTTAAACCAACACCCTCTGATTTGTCTCATCAAAAGTAGAAATTGTAATGATTCACCAAGATGTGGATGTGGGTTTACTGGGCGCCTGTCCTCTGCCAGCAGCGTGCTGTGTTCGGTAGCATGCCTTGGCTCACAGGCTTTCCCAGCAGGAAGCTTATAATGAAAGGGTTATTGAGCAAGAAACAGAAAGATTTAAACTGAAGTGACTCCCAGCTGAACAGCTGGCTTTGTTTTTAATTTGTGCTATCAAGACGGGATGGGGGTAGCAGGGAGGAAGTTTTCCCTCCTTCATGTAGAGGACATCCATGACCTCCAGGTGCTCCATCACAGGGTTTTACTGCTCCCCTCTAACACATCCCCATCTGTAACATCTCTGTTCTGAAAAGTAGTGAAGTGCTTTAAAATAGTGACCAATTGTGGGTTTGATTGCCACCCCCTCCCCAAAAGAAGCTGACCACAGCCACAGCGGAGAGAATAGTTGACTGGCCCTGGGAATGCTGAGTGGTGGAGGCAGAGCTGCAGCCCAGGACACAGCACTCCTCCTTGCTTTCTTTCCTGATGAGCGTATATTTTTTGGAGGCAGAATGTGTGTGTCAGGATGCAGGGGAAGGGTGGAAATCTGGGTCTGGAATTGTACTTGCCAGCTCTTACCATGAATTAATTGCATTTGGCTTACCCAGCCAGTATTCATTGCCTTGAGAGAATACAAACAAAATTTTGCAAGACTGAGCTATCCCAGCTCCAGCTGTGATACTTCCTACCCCAAGCACTCCAGCAAAAAAACACTGCTCTGCCCTTGATTTTTTTTGTTTGAAAGCACTTTATGAAAGCACTGATGATCTTACACTTGATAGATGCCTGTTGCCACTGTATCCATTCCTGACTTCTCCACTTCTGTCTGCAGCATGTATGGTACCGGCTGGTTAACTCCTTCCTTTCCAGATGTGGCCACATTTCATGCAAGATTAAGTGGTGTAAAGTTCATTTAAAAAAAAAAAAGTGTGGAGTTCTTTAACACAAAAGTTGCTCTGTCAGTATTGGGTATTTTGTTAATGTGGTGTCTCTTACCTGGCGCTGCTACACTTCTCACATTCAAAGCATTGCCATGAATTCCTGCTGAGCAGAAAGTTTGGCACTTCCCCAGCAAGGGTAACCCCACTGCTTGGGGTCTGAAAGTGGCTGGGCAAAGGGTTGAAACTCCGGGCAGTCTGGGAGCTACTGCCCAGACCAGCTACCCGCCCTCCTCAGGGTGGGACAGGGGTCCTGGCTTCTCTGCCCCTTACAGCTGACAACAGTTCAGACAGAAAAAGGTTATTTATATTTTGCATTAAAGCCACAGCTCCTGGGTGATGGCTGTTTCCTTCCCCCTGTATCCTGTAATACAAGCAGATAAAAATCCCACTGAAAACCCAGAAGAGGGTTTTTCATGGTAGAAAAGGGAAGGGAAGCTGTTCAGGCTTCAGGCTAATGGAAATCCTTGGTTTATCAAAAGAACAGGAGAAGCTCTAGCCCTTTGGGTGTCCCCTGAACCTGCAAATTACTTTAGGCTTACAGCTTCCTCTGCTACTGCACCTCCACCACTGGCCCTGGCCTGGCTCACCTGGGGCTGGGGTTTCATTTCAGGAGCTCTCAGCTGCCAAAATATACCTCAGTCCTCCTTACAGCTGTGAGGATTCCTGAAAACTTAGTTTAAATGGGTGGCTTCTCCCAAGGAGCAAGTGCTACCTTGCTTCTCTCACCCCTCTTTTTGTAGGAATGGTGTTAAAGATGCACCTTCTCTGTTCAGAAACTCACAACAACTGCACACTTGGCTCATAGCGCCTGGGCTTCAAATCCTGAATGCACGAGGCAGTCAAATTCCTATGGGATGCAACAGTCGCACGGTGTTTTGAACCTGGAAAAGTTGGAAGATAATTGAAAGTCAAACCCAACCAGGGGAAAGTGTTTGTGCTCCCAGCTGTGGCACCCATGCCTGGTACCGGAGGATTTGTTGGCAGCTCTTGTATCCCTGCAGATGCCTTCCACAGCTTCCTCAGAAACAAAAGTCCAGGGACCAAAGCCACAACTAGGGGCAGAGCTGTGTCTGGCTGCAGCAAACCTGGGTCTGGTGGGCTCTGGGAGCTCAGAGGCTTTGTAGGTGGATGGCCAAGCTGTGATTTTTGTGGTCCTGCCTCATCATACAAACCAGAGCTATATGTAGGCTATACATTTGGCTGGGAGAAATGTTAGTGACACGGAGCCCAGCCCCATGGTGATGACTCTGGACAGGCAGTGCTGTATGAGTGGAACGGCCGAGGCTGTGCTGTGTGGGTGACTCCTGACCCTGGTACCTGCAGGAAAGCTGGGCTGCTGCCGTGCTCCAGCAAAGTGGCTTTAACCTGTGATCTGGGTGACTTTTCATGTCTAGATTGGAGGGTAGGTGCTAATACCCTTGTTTCTTGAGGTCTGACAATCTAGAGGGGCAGGTACATCCATTCCTAGTGTTTGCGCTCATGTCCAGCACCTTGAGCTCTTGCTTGCCTCCCTTGGCCCCTCCAGAGCCCAGCCTGCTTCTATATAATAAATAAATCTGTTTTCTTTTGCCTTGAAAGGAAAAGGGATGAGGGTTTCCTAAAACCAATTGAGTAAATTGTTTATTGTGCAAATTTCAATAAGGGTTTTAGAAAGGAAGTGGTCTGTAAGCCCTGATAAACATTGTGTGGCAGATAGCCGTAGGAAAGGGTTGCGGTTCCATCTGAATGTATACACAGACCGTGGGTCCGCAAGAACAATGAATTGTATATCATGTACTGTGAGGCTGCCTCCTGGGCTGTGGGACACCATTGCCCGAAGCCAATGGCACCAGTGGCCATTGAGGATGGAGTACTGGGTTGGTGGGACCCATCTCTGACCCAGGGCAGCAAGGATGTGAGTTCCTGATCATTAGGTGATACAGTCAATGAAGCTCATGGCTGCAGCCAGCTCTCCAGCAGAGACTTTTGCCCCTTAACAATGCAAAAAGAAGGTGAACATTGAACATTATTACGGGGAATAAATACAGGCAAATAGTGATGCCCGGTCTGAGTCGGGTCTGGCATGTATATTTGCTGCTCTGTTGCCTGGAGCAGGCTCTCTCCTTGCAGAGCTCTGGCAGATTGGGAATCTTGCCTCGCAGCTTACAAATCTTGAAGATATTTTTTTCTTGCCTGGCCAAGGACTATTTATGTAATTATGTGCTTGAAGAATTGGGTTCCAAATAAAGACATGATTTTTAGCTATAAACACGCATTATCTATCTTCAAAGCATTAAAAACTCCCATAAAGGAAATTTCTAACTCTATTGGCTTGAGTTAGTGTGTGTTTGGAAACTTAAAAATCAGTGGAGGAAACATGACTCAAGTGAAGTTACAGCAGGAAAAGTTCAATATTATAATTAAGTGTAAAATGCATGTTACCTACCAAAGATTACCCTTTTTTTGAATTGTTAAAAAGGATCATGGTACTTGGCCTAGTGGTTATATTCTAGGACTTGCAAATGTCTATTCTAGCAATTGGTTTTCTACCAGAATTATTTTTCGTATTAAGATGTGGGTAATCCCTTGCTGTAACTATTACCATAAAAGGAAAAAAGCCCAACCAAATCAACCTCCAAAACTGGAACTGGCATGGCCAGGGCAGAATATTATTTGGAAGATATAAGAGAGCCTCACAGGATGTTGCTTTGTACTGGCTCTGAAGTCCTTTATGTAATAGCTTCACGGTCATATTGAAAATTCCCCATCGTCTGTAGCTCAGTTTTTTCTCAGTGTTGCTGAGAAATCCCTGGATATTGGTCAACATCTCTTGACAGATGAAGGGTAAATATTTGGTGTACCAGGATCACGCTGGGACAGTTTAAATAATTTGGTGCCTGCTCCTGTGAACCCATGGGAACCTTTGCTGGCTGTGCAGCTCCACTCGTCCTGCTGAAACCATGAGCAGAAACAACTCCTGCGAGTAAAGCTGTGCGGGCTGGGACACAAGCGCTGCTTTTAGAGAAGGATGAAGGTGTGTCTGGTGCAGCTGCGGAGGGTCACGGTGCGGATCACAATGAGGTCATAGGAAGCTCTGCAGTTTCTCTTGCTGCAGATGAGAGAAGTGTTTGTGTAGGAGTGTCCTCCCCAGAGCTGGGCAGCGGCAGCAGAACGCTTCACTTGTGTTTTGGAGGTAGAGCTGCAATTCTCGGGGGGTAGGGGTGGGAGCATTGCAATCAAGACTCCTGCCCTCAGCTTGATAGGAGAGGTGGAGGGGAAATGATTTCCCAAGTCACTCCTTTTCACGTTAAAAGGCAGGCTTGGCGGATCGCGCTGCTGGAGCCCTGGCTGGGATAGCGGTGACTCCTAGCCCGCTTTGCAGGCAGGAGGTACCGGGCGGCTGCACCAGCCGCTTTGGGGTATGGCCTTTTCTGCTTCACACATTCAGAGTGTTCTAAGGATGTCTTTGTGCATCAAGACATGTCAGCGGAGCCCCACAAAAGGCGTTATGATCCAGAGGCAGGGCAGCACACGGCGGCCCAGCTGCTGCAGAGCGCAGTGCCCGGTTAAGTGTGGGTGTGAACATCCTCCTGTTCAAGGAGTTCAGGGGTCAGCTGGAAAAGCTGAGAAGGAGGTTTTGCTATCACTAGTGTGCTAGCGAGAATCCACAGCCAAGAGACTGAACGGCTTATTGGGGGGCAAAGGATATTATGGCAAAGCGGGGGTTTCCATGTCACCTCCATCCTGGTCCAGCGAGATGGCTGTGGGCAGCAGACGAGCGGAAGGGAGAGTGCTGCCATCTCGCTCCCCCAGCACCGGCAGGATTACGTCCTAAACCCTGAAGGATGACTGCAGGCCCTGGAGGACTGTTTGTTGTGGGGTTGCTACTGGAGTCTGTGGTGTAAGGGAGTTTCTCAGGCATGTTGGTGAGTCACCCGATACAGGAGGAGCCTGAGACGGGAGCTCCACGTTGCCCCTCGCCCAGCAGCCGATCCTGGATGGTGGCTGCTATTTAAATCGACAGCAGAAGTGTCAACGTATCTGTGACATTTTTTTAAAGATGGCTGAGGAGACCAGGAGCTGACAAATGATTCTTCCACTTCTCCCAGCTAATTTTGGATTAGCTGTGTTTACAAACAGGTGCTGATGCATTCCCAGGTCCCAAAATTCCTCTGTGTCTCTTTGGGGTTTCCAACACCCAAACCCATGGAGCAGAGAATGGTGAGCTCAGGTGTGTCGGTGCTCCATCTGGTGTGGCGTACGCAGGCATAGCATGTTCATCAGGCTTCGTTTTAAATGCTGCCTTGGTTGATATCTTAGAAAGAAGCTAAGCACCTTCTTCCCACCTGCTCTCTTCTGCCTGTGTTGCTGGTGGATTTTGCTCCCTTCTGGCATTGTGCTTTATGTAAAGGTGCCAAATACACCCTGGAGCTTGACCCAGCAGGAATTGTGTTGGTCACAGCAGAGCCCGTGATGACAAGAGTGACCATGGGCACAGCCTGCGCTGCTGGGGGAAGCTGGATGCAGTGAAATGGCTTTTACCACGATGGGGCACATCCAGGAGGAGAGGATCTTACTGTACAGACTCAAAGAGCCTGTTGCTCCCCATCAAGACTTTCCTGCCAGGAGCAAGGCAGCATACACTGGGGAGGGGGACAACCAGTCAGACCAGGACCGCTGCAGCTCTGCTCGGGGTGCTGAGGCTTCACCCCAGGATGGAGTGGGAGCACAGGGCTGTGGAAGGATGCTCAGGTGTGTGCTCAAACCTCCCCTGGTGCTGAGGTGAGCATCAAGATACTGTATCTGTGGCCATCTCTGAGAGCATGTTTATCTCGGAGGTATTTCCAAGGAAAATACTCGGTTTGCTCAGCTTTGTGCTGGCACAACTTCTATGGAAAGAGAAAATGAAAAACAAACAGAGCTCCTTTCTGGAGAGCTCTGGTGCACCACAATGACATCCAGTGCTTCTTGTGGGCTCAGGGCTCGCAGAGGCAGTCGCTGCTGGGGGCACCGGGGCAGCATTTACTGAGTGGCTGCAATGAAAGTGGTTTTCTTTTCCCTGCTGCCTCTGTGCCAGTGCTTTCAGGCCCAACCTGTTTGAGGACAAGGCGACCAAGCCCTTGGATATCCCTGCACCTCACCTCAAAACACTGAGTGAGAGTGAGCATCATTTTTTCAAGTCCCTGTAGAGCCAAAGCCTTCACAGATTTGTCAACCCCTTCTCAGCAGGGTAGGAGCCCTGAATGCCATCCCTCCCACAGGAGCCAGCATCCTCCGCAGACTCCCAATGCTCCCACATCTCCCAGCATGTAGCGTGAACTCAGTCTCCAGCTTCGGCATAGTGATGTTACCGGTGTAAATGGCAGGAAAAAAATTCTTCAGTGGCTTTTCTAAAGAAATGTAACCTACACAATAGGATACTGTTAGAAGGTTTATACTTGACAGCGGGTGGTACTGAAGCATGTCTATTTATCAGTCTTCCTGCAATGCTCACCTCAACCCTCCGTAAGGATTATTGGTGTAAGGCCAAAGATATGAACCACTTTGAAATCAGCTCAAATCAGCTCTAGCTTCAAGTGCAGACCTAAGCAGAAAATGTTGAAGGTGAGGATGTGGATAAGAATTCAGAATTTGAGGGAAAAATACAATGTCTTTGACTGGCTTGTTTTTCCATGCTCCTTTACTTGGATATCGATGGAAGGAGGCTGAAGGAAAACAGTGCCTTAAATCAACATGCTGTCAAGTAACAACACCGCGGAAAACAGAGCTCCTCAGAGCTGCTGCGGGCCTGGGCTGCCCTGGGAACTGTATGAGCCTAAGAAGTCAAAAGCGCTGACCTGAATAAGAATGAGACCATTCTGGGCAGCTGAAATTTAATGTGGAGCCTGAATAAAAGGCCTTCCAGTTCACTGGGAGTGAATGTGAATAACTTACTGTTTCTTGGCTGAAGTCGTGGTGTTAAGAGCAGGCAGCAGCATTGCACAGCACGCTTTTCATTACTGATGTCAATTTTGATACAGCCCCAGTGGGACTATAGAAAACGCTGCCCCATTATGTTTCAGAACAATAGGATCACTGCAAAAGAAAGAGACCAAGTGCGAACGTGCCAAGCTAATTCCTTTCCAGCTTCAGCTTGAGCAAAAACATTCAGGAACTGTCCTCAGATCTTGAGGTAGACAATCAATAGTCAGATCTGTGGGTTTTTATGGCCTTTCTTTGTGTTTGTATCCTAATTTTTGCAAGGATGGCACATCACTTCTCTGCTCTTCTGAAATGCCGTTGCGTGTGTGCTGGAGCCCCGCTGTTGTGAGTGCTCAACACCAACAGCATGTAGGAGGGGGTGTTGTGGGCTGATCTGATCCATCAGCTGCTGTCTCCAGAAGTGGCTGCTGATAAGGTGTAAGATTGACTTTTACTGGTGTTTGGATGAAGATGTGCATTTACAGCATCTGTCTCCATGGGCTGCTTTCTAGGATGGTGCTGTCGTGAGGGAAGTGCTGATCTTCTTGCCTGACTTCAGTGGCCATTGAGGTGACGCTGACTTAATGGTGGGCTTATGATTAACAGTCAGACTCCTCTTCCTCTCTCCATTTTCATATAAGTTAACGGTGAATGAACAGGACACTATTAGAAGGTGTTTGATAACTCTGTAAGCTGTGAGTGATCCTGAACAGCCAGGTGTTGCCAAGCTGTTGACTTGGGGTGAGCCACCAGCTGCAGTGAGCGTTGCACCGGGGTCTCCCACCTATTTTTTTTTTTTTTTTTTGCCTTGGGACAAGCACTTAGTTTTTTTCAATAAGAAAGTAACCAAAAAGAAAGATGTAAAAGGTTTCTGAATACTAGCCATCCTCATTTAGTTATATCATGAGGGTAATAAATACATCAGACGGGTAAGCACCAGGGAGGAAGAAGAGCTATTTGAACAGGACAATGTTGGCACAAGAACAAATGAGTGTAGGTTGGCCATAAATTTGGAATTTGGAAGAAGATCTCTGGCCATCAGAGAGAATTTCTTTCAGAGTGTGGGAAAGAAGCTGATTCGTTCTCTCCCTCCCTAAGATGAAACTTATGAAGTGTATATGAGCAATTATCTGTCACAACCACTGTCTGCGGTTCTGCAGATCCCCTCCTGATCTGTGCTCCTCATTCAAAGGACAAAGGCAGATTTTTGTCACCTTACTTTAGTTAATTTTTATAAAGAAGGACTTCCTGTGCAGTTCCTTGAAAACACAAGCAATTGTCATTCCAGCTTTGGACTAAAGACTTCAGATCTCCAATGACTTTTGAGTCTCATCAGAACAACTGGGAGCACCAGCCGAAGAGCAGCGTGAGGAACAGTTAGCAGAGCTGCTGGCATCATTCTGCACTTTGCTTTTCCAGTACTAAAAACAGCAAGTCATTGGAAAGTGGAATTTGCAAAGAAAACTGTGTCAACAGATAATAAACTGTAGGGCGAAGGTAGTAAATCTATCACGTCCCATCTCTATAAACCAAATGATTAAAGCCTCAGCTTTATTCAGAGGGCTGCAAGTGTGGTTTACAGTCAGAGCTGGTTTGCCTCTTCCACTTCTGAAATGTAAAAATTTCATCACATGGTGGGATGTATCCCAGAAGTTCATGACTCGGTATCTCTAGCTTGGGACTCAAACACACCTTGTGCTTCCCAGGCTGCCTGTTCAGACCCAGGGGCAGATCTACATCTCTGTGTGAACCCACCACCTTCTCTCCTGGCTCTCTGCACCCCAAACTGCTCCCAGGCTTTCGGCAGGCTAGTTGCTAAAGGGGTCCCCCAGTGATCCCTGTGCGCCTTACCCTGTCAGCCCACATAACAGTCCCATCATGTCTTGCACTTGATTTTTTTTTTTTCTCCAAAAAATGCCTTTGGACTGAACTGACTCTAGCACAGTCCAGGGATTTGACAGCATTGGCTCTTCATGGGGAGGGGGAAGCTTCCCACTTGCTGAAGCTGGACTCCTGTGCAGGAAATGCTGTTTCCAACTCGACTTTCACTGCAGTCCTTTGATGCAGAGGGGAATTTCTGGACAAAATTAAAGTTCACGTGAGGCCAATTCTTTTGTTTTCTTTCCTCAAAAAATGTTTGGCTCCTTTGAATCCTTTGTTGGATCCTAAAAGCACAACGATGTGCCTGCAGATCACCCCTCAACCTGCTAGCAGCTGCTGCTTCCTCCTCTTCGGCTGGTGGTTCTCATTCTTCTACTTGGCATCAGCTTCCCTTAGCCCTTCCAATCTGAGTTTTAAGATCTACCTGGGTTAAAACAGGGTAAACCACTGGTGTGTAACAGAGGCCTGTTGAAACTACAAGGTCTGTTTCTGCTGCCTGTTTGTGGACATTTAGGTAAAATCATTGATTATGACTTCCATCCCGAAAACCTGTCTGCTCCATCCTAAACAGCTGAGTTTCAGAAGAATTTTTTTTTCCTCCTCCTTATTCCAGTAGCATATTTGAAATTGTTATTAAAATTGGGTAATTTCTCTGAATTTATTCTAGCAGCATAACTATACTAATGTCACCCAATGATCTATACTAATAATATCAGAAGGACACAAGCAATTGTAAACCAGCAGGTTTCAATTAATTTAAACTCTCTTTAAAGCCTCTGCTACAGAGAATTTAATGTAGAAGCCTTTGGGAAAGCTGATACATTAGGAGATACTTTCCAATCAGATTTCCTCCTATGATATAACCTGATTTTACTTCAACTCCTGCTTCTTTGTATAATTTCTTGTAGTGAAAAATTACCCCAGCCTTGGAGATGTTTATAGTTCTCTGTTCACTGAGGGTGGAACAGATGCCAGCGCTCACATCTTCCAGTTGTTCTCTGAAGATGCTGTTACTGGCCACAGGAAAACATTGTCAGGAGGGGATCCATACTAATAAATATTTGTAGGAGCCCCTATGCAATGGGACATATAAGCAGAGCCTTTGAGATAGTTTTTAATCAATTTTTGTAGGCAGTTTCCCCTCTCCCTTTTTTTCTTTATTTTCCCAAATGTACTGAAGGAATAAACTGGAAAGCACTGTGTATGTTATAAACCCACAAGGAAATGAGCCAGAAAGTGATAGGGTAAGTCTGAGTTATTAAAGTCGGGTCATACCCTGAAGGAGATTACAGCAAGACGAGCCAACATAAATACACACAATATTTCTGTCATATGTCTTTGTTACCCTGGGTGGCCTGCAGTCAATTAACAGGCAAGGGGAGAAAAGCGGAATACATGAGTACTACAGGTCCCTAATCCAGCTGCTTGGAATCCAGTTCTCATTAACCAACTAATTTATATTCCTTCTCTGCACTGGAGTTTGATATTCCTCTGGTGTAAATCTGAAGAAAAGCTTCTGCTTCTGTGTTGTGCTGAGTTCGAGTCCCGCAGCTCTCAGAGCCTGCTGCTTTTCCGCTTTTCTTGTTGACTGTTCCTAATCCCCTACAGAACAAATGGAGGTTTTCGGTCAAACAAGAGGGGCTGGTGATAAGCAAAGCCATGCTACATTAGATGCAAATCTTGTACAGCCAGTTTGTTTTACGGATTTTCAGACCTTGATCCCTGGATAACCTCTAAGGGAAGGCTTACAAAGGTTCTGGAGAAAGATGCACGATGCTGGAAGACATTAACGTATTGGCCAGGAGTACAGAGAGCGTTATCTCGTAAGATGTAGAGCCAAATCCTGGCTTTCATTAAACTAGTGCAAATCTGGAAAACAGGGCTTTCAGTGCCGTCACTCAAGATTTGCTCTTGGTGTAATAAGAAACAGAGAATGGGTCCAAACATTAAGCCACCAACCTGCAGGGTGTTCAGGTTGTTAATCCGGGTACAGGAAGGTTTAAGCCTGATTTCTTCATGGGGTGAAAATGAGGGCTGAACCTGAGCTGGTCAGAGTCAAAAACCCCAAAGCCCTTGCCCGTAACATGGCACCTTTAAGCACCCTGCGGGAAAGCGCAGCCCTGGCCATATTGCTCCAGCCTGGGAATAAACCGGGGCGGCACTGTTCGCTGCAGGGCTCATTTCTGGCAGTAACATGGCACCACTCAACCCGGGGTTGACTGTCAGACCTTCTCCAGGAGGGACACTGTGCTGGTCCTGGGGCGTGCCAGGGCAGCTCAGGTTCAGGAGTGACTTTGCACTTCAAGTGATTCAGGAATTTTGGGCTTGAGAGCAGCCTGTGGTGAGCGTGGGGTGCAGGATGGGTTTGGATGCTGGACTGTACTGGTCTAAGCCTGTGGTTTGGGCACATGCCCTGCTCTGAGCCAGACCTGCGAAGGGACTGCGTTGAAATCAGTGCCAAAAGGGAGCAAAGCCTGGCATCCCTGCCTGGGGGGGATTTTAACCTGACTTCTAAGTGCTGCGTGGGGAAGGGGTGCTGGAGAGAGCTGCGCAGGACAGGGCTGGGAGCTGCAGGGCACAGGGGACACCTTGGACAAGCAGAGGTCACACTTGCGACACGAGGGGGTGGCTTCTCCATCCTCCCTTGGAAACCCCCATGTGCTGGCACCATGGTTCCCTGTCTGAATGCTGGAAGCCCTGGGAAAGGCTGTTTTAATGAGCTCAGTAACGGCACCTCATGAGTTTTGGGCACTAAGAAGCCTCATGCTCAAGGTGCAGCACTGTCCCTCTTCCTCATCCTCCCGGGACAATGGTGCTCGTGCCCATCAGCACTGGCAGGGTGGGCAAGGGGAGTCTCTGCACCCCCCTGCTTCATCCTGTGCCTGTGAAAATAAAAAAAACCACACTCGGGGAGTGGGGGAGAACCCTCCAAAAACATCGCTCCCTTGTTTTGCTTGCCTATCGCAAATCTAAACACAATATTTTCTCATTCTTGGGCCTGTATCAATTTCTGACAGTACAATTGGAGGCCAGCGCCCGGAGCGTATTGTCTTGAGGAGCTTACCAAGGAAATCGAGAGTTTGGTCAGCAATTGTAAATATCCTCCCGTAATTGAGTTTGTTTGTTCTGCAGCGTGCTCCGGCGTCACGGGCTGTGGGACACCCTGGCACCAGGTTACTGGTGGGAAAGATCCGCCGCTCAGATAAGGATGGGAATAAACTCCACCCACAGAAATGCCACAGAAAAAACCCTGATTTATCCATTAATTGCTTTAAGGGGTGGTGAGTGCAAGTACAACAATGGGGTATTGACAATAATGTGCCTTGTTGGCAGGAAAAGGGCTTTCCCCTTGCTCTGAGGCTTTAATGCGCTTGTTCTTGGAATTATTAAATGTTTGCAAATCCTGCACTGGCTCCGGGATGCAAAATGAAAGACAAGTACCCAGCAAAGAAACCGCACGTTGGAACAGCTGTTCATCCTGGTTGGGGTGAAGCAAAACACTTCTCTTGCTGTGAAATACACCCAGCGCCATAGGCTGGGATTCCACTTGTGATGGAGTTTGTCTCAAGTGAATTTTAAGGTTTCTTTTTGTGACCTGCTCCTTATTTGTAATTCACAGTGTAGGTTGTGTGCCATGTCCTCAGCAAGAACAAAGAAATCTGTTTGTGGGAGAAGAACCGTTTACAAAACCCAGCCATTTTCTAAAAGGAAAAGGAGCTCAAAGGAGAATGAGTGCTAAAAAAGATATTGCTTGAGCCTCTTTTGCAAGTCTTTTGCAAGAGATATCCCTGGGTCACGGGGCTTTCACTCCTGGTCTGTGCTCCCATAACAGACCCACTGATGCGATGCAGTGCATTGTCTGCCCATAGAGGCTGGTAAACTGAGGCAGGGCTCATCGTTGAGCCCCTTTACAGGGTGAAAAAGATCCCACAGGATCAAAATCCTCAGAAATGGCCTTGCCTTTGTAGATAAGTGACATTCAGCCCATTAGGGCTCTATGGCCAATCTCTCTGTTCCCTGCACTGGCCAGCCTGCCCACAGCAGCCTGTCCCCAGGGCTCTGCCTGAGCCTTGGGGGTCCCGCAGCACCTCCTGCTCGTGCTGGCAGTGTGGGACTGTGGTGCCAGCGGGATAAAAGGAGCTGTTTTCTGTGCCATTTGTCTTCATGTGCCTGTGAAAGACATGGGTGATACTGGGAAGGGCACGCGGGAGGCCACCATCGCCAGAGAGGAGCCGTCTGGTCCCCACAGCTGACCCACAGCAGCGTGTGCCTCCTTTAAGGGGTTTCTTCCCAAAGCCTGTGTAAACAGTCCCCACTCTGATGGATGCATTCATAACTCAAACCCAGCTCCAGTGGACTTACAAGAGAGGAGCTAGATACGATACACACACAGTAAATATCCCTGAATGCTGGAGATCCACCGCTGTGTGCTGTCAGTGCTGTGCCATCGTCTTGGACTCCTCTGTTGCTCAGGGTGCACATACTCCCACGGGCAGGATTTCAGGGCTTTGCTTTAAGTCTGAAGTTGATTTTAAAGAGACTTTCTCCATTTCACTCTGTCAAGCAGGTGAAAACTTTCCAGTGGTACAGAA
The DNA here is from genome assembly GCA_011057875.1 of Pterocles orientalis. NCBI lineage: Eukaryota > Metazoa > Chordata > Aves > Pterocliformes > Pteroclidae > Pterocles > Pterocles orientalis. The sequence goes on along the minus strand of WKFP01015200.1, from coordinate 580,309 downwards.
GTGGCCCATAGCAGGCAGGGGGTATCAGGCTTCAGAGACAAGTTATGCTGTTTCCACAACAAAGGCAAAAAAAAATGGGCTCAGGGGATGTTTACCTATGGGGAACTGCATCTCTCTGTAGCTTTGCCATGGGTAAGAACGTGGTGGGCTTGGCACGCCGCTGAGCACTGGGACCAGAGCAACCCATCTGGGCTCAGTGTACAAAAGTATGAGCACCTGAGCTCTGGAAACCTGCAGCATCCGAAGGGTTGGGAGAGGTGCGGGACCAGAGCCCACTCTGCTCCCTTCAGTGTTGGTGGGAACTGCTCACAAACAGCAGGAAATAAATGACGCTGTAGATCTGATACCGCGGGGCTGACTGCTGTGCAGATAGCAGACATCCGAGGTTTGTGGGGAGGAGAGGTTGGGCACGTCGTGTATCTTTTCAAAGCCTGTGGACCGAAAGGCAGGGCTCTATTGTCTGCATGTTGTGCGGAGGCTGTTCCCTGGAGGATATCCTGTCTGAGACCACCCCGTGCCAGTCTGCTCCGTGGCGTGGAGGGGCTGGGTGGTCAGCGTGAAAAGAATTAGATAATTAATGCCTTGTAAAAGCAATGTTGCAGCTGCAGGGGTGAAGCAGACAAGGAAAGCCTGAGGAGCTGCCCCTCTTGTTGTGTTTCTAGCGGTGTGCCCATAGTCACACTCCTCGGGGCATCCCTACAGGCTGCTGGGCACTCACGGTGCGCGTGTAGGTGTGCAAGGTGTTTCGATGTCGGTGGTTATTTGTACATGGAATTCACCATAGACAGGGCAGTTCTACTCCTGCTGACTTCTTCCCGCAATGGTTTAAGGGATGTGCTCTGCCGTGAGCCAGAGCGGTCCTGGGAGGGACAGACCCACGGAGAGCTGCTGCAGGAGAGAGCGACTGGTGGGGCTCCAGGCACTGCTTGGGCTCTTTGCCAGTTGCACCGGTGCTGCCAGTTGTACCAGCAGAGCTGTGCATGCGGGTGTGCAGGGTCTTCCCAGTTTGGGATGGTTGGGAGGGGATGGGAACAGGCCCTGGGTGGTGGCAGCAGCCGGTCTGTTCCCATCAGCTCTGTAAACACAGGCTAATGGTTCTCATGCATCTTGTTCCAGTGAAAAGTACAGATTTGGTGACATCAGGATGTTTTCTGAGCTTATGTTGTGTTTGCTGAAGCTTTTGTTTAGATTTTTATGTTTTTTCTCTAAAAATAACTTGAGTATTCTCTTCTAACGTTCTCAAAATGAAGGTGGTGGCCCATTGGAAACATCTTCAGCATTTCCTCCAATTGATTAATTAAAAAAAAAAAAAAGAAGAAAAAAATTAAACCCCAAAAATTAGAAATAAGATATTTGGATTTGTTAAGCTATTTTTTCGGTTAATCCAAAGTAAAATTCAGTCTTGCCTCATCCTCGCCACTGCAGACGCTGCCGCCTGTGCTGACACATGCCGGGACAGAGCTGACCGCTGCCGCTGGTCTGCGGTGGTGCCTCTGGGAGGGCGGAGGCCAGGGATGAGCCCTTGTGTTTGCATTTTATGAGCGAGGCCACTGGGACACGGCAGCACCCGTCGCCTCATCCTGGCCAGTGGCTGTGGAGCTGCAGCCCACAGTGATTTAACTTGGCCCCGAGGGTGGCAATTTATCCGGCCCTTCCCTCGCTTTCCCAGGCAAGTCGGTCGTCATTAAACTCGCCTGACCTCAGCTTGCCCCGCGAGCTGGATGCTGGTTCCTGAGCAACGCCAGGGCAATTGGAGAGGATTTGTTATATCAACAGTTATAAATCACAGCCCCGCAGTGAGCCGCCTCACCAGAACTTTCCTCGCAGCTCTTTCACTCTCCCATCCAGAAAAACAGCTGGTCGCCGTCCTCCCCTGCATCGGCAGCAATGCATCACGAATTACACGGGGTCTGTGCTCGGGGCAGGGGGTGGGTGCAAAATTCAGGCTTGCTCAACTTTCAATTTTTACAAGAATCGGCAAGAATTCGGATTATGTTTTCCATGGAACAGGAAAAAAAATCCGTTATTTGCTGCTGTTTGGCAAAGCAAGAGGGGAAGGGGCACATGGGCCAGAGCTGCGATCCTCCCTTGGGCTGCACCAGCGAGAATATTGCTTCCGCAGAAGTTTTAAAAGAAATAACTTGTTTCAGCACTTCATTTGGCTACAAGTTCCGCTGGAATTGGCTCAAGTCTGGCTTTTAATGAGCTGAGAGACTTGAGGTCTTCTGCACCCAGGCTTGATATTCTCCAGAAATTCAGCCCGTTTTTGCTCCGTGCTTTCCATGGGCAAAATGGAGAGGCGAGCAAGGCAGGATTTGAAATTCCCCACTGGGGAGTTTGTCTGTGATGGTGCAGAGATACCGGTCCCACGGGACATCATCCTGGAGATGGGGAGGGACCCCTGCTGTGGTCTGAGGAGCCACGAGATGACTAGGGCGCACCTTCCACCCGGCGTGGACGTGGTACCACAGGTCCTTCATGTTGGCGGGCGGATGACGGTGAGGTTGCTGCGAGTGCTGACTCATCTGGCAGCTGGACATGGCCCGTGAGTCACCGTGAATCACATCCGCTGCATCTCGGGGTGCATCACTGCTCCTGAAGTCTTTGATGTGAGCTATATGGATGATTCCTTGGAAACAGCTTCCCTTAATTAAATGAAAGGAAAAGCATCACCGGAGTTCAGAGCCTCAATTCACAGGAAAAGCAAACTCCAAACAGAAGCGTTTAAACCCAGGACACGCTGAGCTCTGCTTCATGAAGCTGCGAGTTTCCAAGTGGCACTGAGTGTTGCAAATGACATAACGAATCTGATCACAAAAATTGCTTCAATATAGCTTAGAGATGACCAGAGACATGACTAAAGCTCAGTTTTTGGTCACACAGCAGCTCTGCAGGGCAGGGATGTCACAGCCTGTGGAGGTGTGATTGGGGAGGGGAACTTGGTACCTGTGGTCAGCTCCAAAGGCCATCACAAGCATCCATCAAAATCCTGGTGCTTTCAATTGACTTTTGCAAAGACTTGCAGGCAAGTAAATATGCTAATTGACTAATTCAGCAAAGCACTTTAAGCACATACTTGAAGCTAAACAGCTTTTTAAGTGCCTTTATGAGCCGGAGCCAAGACAAGGAGGGAACACAGCAGATCGTTCTTCCCTGGCCTAAAATCAGCAGCGGCTTCAGCATGTCCAACGCAACAGCCGTCTTCAAATCCCATTTCTTCCTTCCCCTCCTACATGAGCCAGGGACCTCAGTTCAGAGCTGCTGACCTCGCTGCGGCCATCACCTCCATGCTGGAGCTGGTGGCACCTTCCTGCAGCCTGGCCCCAACCTGTCCCTGTCCCTGCACATCCTCCCACACAGCATGCTTTGACCCTGATATTAACCCCACTTTTATCCATGCTATTGACCCACTCTTTCTTTTTTTCCCCCCAAATATTCCTGATTGCTCAAGGCAGCAACGCCCTTTAGGTTGGACCAGGGTCTGCACACCTCCCATGGGAGTTCGGTTAGACCTCGGTGCTGTGTGGTGCAGCTGTGACTGCGACCTGGTAAGAAAGTTGAGTTTTAATAAGCACCCTGTTTGTTTTTTTCCTCCATGTTTCCTTAGTTGATTCCTCTGGTTCAGCCCCAGCTGGAGGGGCAAGAGCTGGGTAAAGCTTTTAGCAAATCCTGTGCCCTGAACAAGCACCAGGGCTGCCAAGTGTTTCTCCTGGGTGTGCGTACGTTCATGGATACAGGAAAGCGGGAGTTACACATCTCACCTTAAGGAGAAAATTATAAATATGTTTTCCTCTTGGATATTTTACTATCAATGATTAATTTCATTAATAAGTGCCTGCACTTTTTCCTCCCAGGCAGCGCTCTTGACGTGGTGATTTTTGTTTTGGGTGGTGGTTTATTTTGCACGACAGCTGCTAGGAGGCAGCAAAGGCTGTGAACCAAGCCATAAATCCAGCCTGTCAGTCCTCTGTGCCCAGTTGTGAAAACAGAAAAAAAAATGATGATGCTGTCTGCTCTGCTGGGTCCACTTCCCTTCACTCCAGGCAATTTCCTTTCGCAGCTGAGTTCAGCCATCCAGGGAGAGGGCTGCTGCAAGAGGAGCTATGCACTAGCTGGGATCAGCCCATCTCTGATCTTGATGCGTTTGGTATTTCAGGTTATTGCTTTTAGTGCATTTTTAATCAGGGGAAAAAAAGTACATAAACTAGGAGGAGCTGAGTGGTCTCCAAACAACACACACCAGGTGATACTGGAATTATCTTCTCCAGCCCACTGTGTCAGGACATGCCACAGGTGACCTTTTAAGGAGAAACTTCTCAGGTTCAGAGCCTTTCATTGAGAAGTGATTTTGCTCAGAAGGGGAAGCCAGAATTCCCTGTTAGCTTCTTGTCCCTGGGGTACAAACCCACACGCAGCAGGCACCTATGAGATGCATCAGTCCTCAGCGAGGGGCTGCTGGAAAAGCCGTGTGTAGGAAGGCAAGAGGTGGGAAAACCCTGATGGTCCAGGGTTGGGATGTCTTCCAGCACAGCTCTGGCCCTCGGGGGTGGGCTGGGATCAGGAGCCAAAAGCTGAATTTTAAGAAGTGACCCTAAAGAAGCTGTGTACCCAAGTTAGCTTTGGTGAGTGATCTGGGGAACCCAGGCAGAGTCTTTCATCACTTCTGTCACAGCAAATGATCAAATGAAAAAAAACACAATATAAAGAAAAGTGTTTGGTGAGCAAGAGAAATGGAACAATTTATTGCCAGTAAGTAGAGGAAAATAAAACCAAATGGGCTTAAGGGATAGCAGAAAAACAACCCTCCCCATTCTTCTCACCATAGAGGCAGATCATTGCAGGGGTTTGAGGCGTGTGATTCCTACCAGGGCTGGTGTGGGTTGTGTGGCTGTCTCCTGGCTGGCTGTAAAAATCACTTCCAATATTTATGTCTGTGGGGATGTGCAAATTACGGCAGGGAATGCAGCCCGGTTGAGATCACAGCTCTAATCCGAGTGAAGAAGTTATTATTTCCTACTCTGCTTGAATCCCTCTTGTTGCCACTGGTAAAACACTCTTAACCATTGATGTTGTATTTACTGTGAGCCTGGGAACTCAGGAGCTCCTCTGCCCACCTTGGGGCTGAGAGGGGCCCTACCTGCTGGTTTTATCGGATTGCAATTACATTAACGTCTTGACGGCTGGATTTAGGATTTCCTGCTAATAAAACTGTTATGGTGTTAATGGGCTGGTGATGAGGAGATGGGATTAAGGGGCATTGCCACCATGGCCATGCAGGTCTGGGACACCACGCACACGCCGCAGCCAGCCCTGTGTGCCTCGGCTGCAAGCCTGTAGGCGGAGTGTCTGCTTTCTGCATCGTGGTTTGAGTTACTGTATGATTCCTGCTGCTTTTTGCAGCTTCTGGTGCAGTGGGGCAGTTGGTGCTGCCGTGGGCAGTGCTGGAGTGGCATCGCTGCGGTGGTGCACAGCCCTCGCCCTCACCCACAACTCCTGGGGTGCTGCCAGGTCTCCTCCAGCACTTGGAAACCAGCCTGTGGCCAGAGCTTGGGTTTCTGTATCGAGGTGTACCACCAGTTCCTGTCCCCACACGTTGTCCTGTGGCACATGGGCAGGGGAGGGTTTGTCCTTTGTGAGCATCGCCTCATCCTCTGGCCACGACATGCAGGAGGGAGCTTTCCTTTGCCATTAGATGGGGCTGAGAGGCAGCTGTGGCTTTGGAGAGCGTAATCAACACTTTAGACTCGCCTAAACGTGGATATTATTTTGGGTTACAGCAAGGTGTGCACCTGAGGCAGGGCAGCTGCTCTGGTCTGGCTCCAAATGCAGCTGCTTTTACCCTGGGGTCAGGAGAGCCTCAGCCCCGCTTTGGCCCAATCCCCTGACCGGTGTTTGCAGCATCGATGTCAAAGCAAAACATGAGCAGGTCGGAGGCTGCTGCACTAACAGCCGCTGCCCTCTGCTCGGGGGCAAATGCAAACTGTCTGGCCATAGAATACCTAGTTTTTATATGTGTGCATGGACTTACTAAAAACAAAATTATTATTTTCTTTTTTAACATTTCCAAACGTTTCTACTGTCTAATCTGTTGCAAAGTGCTGGTGCTGCAAGTTTGGTCTTTCCCGGGTTAAAAGGAATGAGTGCCTCGCACAGGCTTTCGTGTGCTCCTTCTCGCAGTTTGTGGTTGTTGAGTTCAGCAGTTTTGGTGTGTGTGTTTTAAGGAGTGATTCACTTATTTTTGCTCAGGGCTAGCTCAGTTTCAGCGAGGACCAGGCCAAGGAGGATATGGGTTTGGTTTTGTAAAACCTCATCAGTGACTTTCAGTTGGCTAATCCAAACCCAGAACTAAAGGGTGGCTTGGGTCCAGCTCCCAATTTCTCTAAATTGAAGGGATTGAAAACCAAAACTGAGGTTTGGGAGCATGGGTCTCCTGTTAACTCTCTCTTGCTCCATCTCTTTGCAGACAGAACGAGCAGGAGACTTTCTAAATGAGCATCAAATACCAGAAAAACTTTTGACGGCATCTTTTTTGATGACATGCTTTTTCCCTGATTGTGACTTATTCGCAGCTGGTTTCACGTTTTGCAAAGCTCAGCGACATGCTGCTATGGGGGTGGAACTGCTGAGAGGGAGTCTCAGCACGGGGCAGATTTGCATCTGGAGCAACCCGGGAGCAGTGGAGCTGCAGTGCCGACACTGGTTTTCACACACCCAAGGAAGAGCCCAGGGGACAGGAGTGAGCCCTCGCCACCCCAGCCATGCAGTCTCTCCCCAGCCCCTGAGAATCTCAGGATGTCACTGGGCAAAGGGACCTTGTCCCAATTTGTGGCTGGGAAACAAGGCTGGGAGGCAGGAACAGTTTGCCCAAGGAGAGACAGCAAAGTCAAACACTGGATCCAGGGTTTCCAGCTCCTTTTCTACTCCCTCTCACTCTGGCCCTGTTCAGAGCCAGGGGGATCCTTTCTGCTCCCACGCAGGCAGGCAGAGCACAGCACAACCCTTTTGGTCCTTTTTGCCCCTCATTTCTGCTGGGTAAACTCCTGCCTGAGCGGAGCAGAGCCTTCGGCGCAGCCCGTCACCCATGGCGGGGAGCAGCTCGAACAAAAGAGTTCGTGTCAGAGGATTTTATTTCCACTTCAGCATTTCAGATTTCCGAGAGCCTCCAAAACACAGTGCTGCAGTGTCTGCGAGTGAGCACGAATTGAACATCTGGTAAAGGTTAGGGTCAAACACATAAATGGGGGAAGCACAGCACATTTCATTAAAATACTCCATCTGTGACGTCAATTGAACTGATCAAGCCCTTCTGCGTTGCAGTTAGGGAACCATTAACTTTATCCAGTGGAGAGTGTTTATATGGAAAATATGAGGCCAGGAAGTTTCTCCTGATTGTGATATTAAGGCTATCAAAGGAGCTCCCTCTCCCCTTTTTTTTCTTTTAATATCTACATGTTGCTTTTCCACCCTGTTACGGTAACTCCAGCCTCTTCCCTGCCCCTGTGGGTGCCACTCGCCCTCTCCTCGCCGGCTGAGCCACTCTCGCTGCCTTCTGCTTCCCATCCAGTCGGATGCTGCGGGAACCCATGGAGCCGCTCTCCGTTGTCCCGTTTTGCAGGGAGCTGTGCGAGGCGGTTTCCTACCACACGTGCACGGGCTGGCCACAGTCCAAGGTACACTTGGAAGAATTAAGATTAGGTTTAGGAGTGTAATAAAAAATAGCTTCCATGGGAACAAGACTTCTGCTCTTGCAGTTGTTTAACAATCAAGACAGTATGTCTACAATGACAGAAATTATCAGGGATCATTGTGTGGCACACCAGCGTGCCCACAGAGCACTTGCTGTTGTTAGTCTTCTGCATGAAATGTTAAAGGCTTGATGTTTCTCTCCAGTAATTCTGATTCCTGCAAAGCCTGTTCTTTTCCTGCCAGGCAAGTAGGGGACATGATTTCTGTGCTCCAGGAAAATAAAAAAGTAAAAAGCTGCCCTTGAAGGGCTTGATTACAGCATCTGGTTCTTGGAAACCTGACCAGCGGTGAAAGTGGAACCATTTGTTATGTGTCCAGGGAAACCTGCCCCTCGCCAGCTCCTCATGGTTGAGCCGCAGCCCAGCTGTGCTGTGGAGGTGGCTGTCCCACCAGGACACATGGCTCCGTTTCACTTGTGGCTGTCCCACCAGGACACGCGGCTGTGTGCTAGTGGCTGTTCATGGTTGAGATGCTTCAGTCACTGCGGTGGTACCAGGGGAGGTGTCCTGAAGGACAGATGGGACTTCATGCTGGCAGCACCCTGGACATGTACGATGGATCTTCCTCCCTTGGACCACATCCTGCAGGTCCTCTCCTAGGACCAGTGGCTTGACATGCTCAGGACAAGAGGGCTGGGAAATGCTGGTGCAGACATCCTTGAGCAGGGCAGAGGGGGTACATCACCAGCTGGGTGTATTTCCTTGTCTGGCTGCAATTTGCTCCCAACTACAGGTTGGGCACCTTGGTCCTGAAGAGTAATATCAGAGCAGTTAATTCTGGTATTTCCCAAATATCTGTGGGAGCCTGCAGCTGCCTGGGTGGGACCACCCTTTCAGGACAGTGCAGGATGGGCCAGTCTCTATTTTCCCACAGAGTAGGGGCCTGACCCATACTACAAGGAAAACAAAATTGTGAGAGAAACATCTTCTTTGCTTCTGCTTTTTGGTGAAAAAAAGATGAAGACTGGGGGAGGAGGGCTGGGGCTGGGAGCAGGTGAAATTCTCCCTTCTCCCTGCTATTCATGTGACTTAACAGCTCCTGGTACCTTGTGACAGGCTAGGATTTCATCCCTGCTGTGACTAAGTGTTAGGAGCACACATGAAGTTTGTGGCTGTGGTGGGAACAGAGGTTCTATGTTCTGGGTCCATCCGTCCGAGTATCAGTCTCCTTTCAGCCAGTCCTTCATGTCCTCCTTAGATTTCCTGATGTCTGTCCGTCAGGAAGGGGGTTTGATCCCTTGTCTTAAATCCTGGGTATATATTTCTGTTGCTGAAGTCTTCTCCTGAAATTCTCTTATCTTAAAGAGACAGTCAAATCTCCCATCCCCACACACCTTGGCAATGTTGGTTAGGGGCCAGTTCAGCCTTGGGTTCCTTGGAGAAAGGCCCCTGAAGCACCCACTTCCTCCTTGGAGAAGGGGGCTCCCTGCAGGTGGGCTTTTTTCTTTTTTCATCTTTTTAAACTTGAAAAAGCTTTTGTTTAAATTCTGAGCAAGCCCTTTGCTTCCAGTGACCTGATCTCAGGCACACCAACCAGCTGGGAAAACAAGAGAGCTGTAAACGCAGCAGGCCAGCAGAAACGTGGCCGAAACCACAAGAAAAATGGGTTTCTTGCCATGCAACTGGGTGGTCCCCATGGAGCCCGAGTGTTGCGCTGAGTCTTGTGAAACTTAACACACCTCTGAGCACAAACATCTCCTCTGCAGGGTCAGGCATCTCATTGATCTCCCAGTAGGTACCAAGATTTTCCTGAAGCCACGTGCTTTAAAACTGCCCTTTGTGAAGCTGAAGGACAGGTACTAGGGCATGGCTGCTAGTTGCCACCTGAGCCGTGGGGATTTGGGGCTTATTAGGAGGTTTTGGCCTTGGATGTGAAAAACACCCTTTGGCATGGATCCAGCCCCAAAGGATGGGTTTGCTCTGGAAACGTCTGCAACTGCAGATATTGCTGCAGAAGACCCAGGGATGTAAAACACCCTGGTGTCATCAGCACAGACTCTTCTGGTGGCCTGAGCTTGTGATGCCTTCAGCACAGCTGACCTGGCTTTCTGCCCTCGCACCTGGGTGGGTCACCCAGATAAACCCATCACTGGAGCAGCAGCAGAGCCCTTCCTTGCTGCCCTGTGGTCTCCTTGTATCTCAGAGCTCCTGGTGCAGGTCAGTCCCGCCGTTTGGTGGCTCAGCCCTTCTTCGCCTTCCCTGGTCCCCCAACAGAAGGAGCAAGGCAGGCTTGTCGGGGGAGACTGACCCCTGCCCTCGGAAACCACTATCCCAGACACGTACTCAACAGAAAGGAGAGAGAAAGGGATGGTGGGATGTATGGAAAGCCCTAAAGCAAATTGCTGTGTCTGTGAAAACGATATATCCTCCACACGAATCTGACCTTTAAATCCTCACACTTACAGACACACACGCTCAGACAAGTGAGTAGTTCCCTTCATCACTGAAGAACTGTCCTTGTCCATGTGGCTTCTTGTACGCTGCTTGTTGTTCAGCACCATGGGGTTGGGATAACACGCCCACATGGGTCATTCTAGAGCTCTGCGTGTCTCCCTTGAAACAGCGTCAAGGGGCAGATGGGCAACTCCTCTCACCTTACAGCAGCTGTGAATCTTGAGCACCTGTCTGATGAAGCAAGGCACAAACCTTATTTTCAAAAACATGTATGTGAAGCTCTTGAGGTCATGATCCAGGATGGGTCAGCCAATGTGCTGTTTAAAAAGCATTACAGTATTCAAAACGAGACGTTTTTCTCCTTTGAACCACAGCAATCAACTGAAGTGCTTCCAGACCAGAGCCAACTGTTTGAAATTGGATATTTAATTTGTTTTGTGTAGTTTAGCACTGAGTCTCCATGTTGTCTGAGGGCAAAAAAAAAATAAAAATCTTTCAAAGTCAAAAGGATTTGCCAAGCATGCGAATATTATTTTGCACTCTAATTAGCTGATCTGTCAGAATAAGAATGAAAACAACACTTGGCTGCCCAGAGGTAGCCCTCATGTAACTGGAGAGTAATCAGTGAAGAGACACCAAAGAGGAGGTTGAGATGTACCCATCTCACATCACACAAAGGGTTTCCTTTAGTTTGGTTTTGTCTCTGCACGGACTGGGTTTGTGTGGGCTGCAGGCGCTGGGCTGCTAGAATACATCATTGACCCACAGTCGAAGATGGCACATGGAACAACTTGACTAGAGCATCTCTGTTCCAAGGGATTACTGATCATCTGGGGATAACTGTGACCAAGAGCTGCTAGATGTTAGACAAAAGACAGGATTGTTACATTAAATTGAAAATAGACATCCTGATACAGTGTGGCACTCAGCCCAAGAACATAAATTGCTCTATCATCCTCCGTTTTCACAGGGTGACCTGCCTCTGACACAAATGGTGGATTTAATGCTTGGAGGACTTAAAGATTAAGCTCTCAAAATTTCCTCTTTGGCCACCTTTGCTACAGAAGATTAAGTGTGCTGCTAATCAAGAGAAGTTGCTGGGCAATTAGCTAAAAATGTTGGAACCATTCTCAGAATATGATGCATTTGAGTCAATTTTGCTCCTGATTTGTCTCTGCTGAATGACCCAATACACAGCTAAGTGCTGCCGGGTAGTTAATGACTTACTTGAAAGCATGAAGGGCGTAATTTTATTCACATATGCATCGAGTTGGCCATCTGCTTGGAGATCTGGCAAACCAGGACCTCAGTGGTCACGTGGAGACAGGAAACGCGATAGTGTTTCCATACAAGATTTTCTACAGCCGTAAAGTAAAAGTAAGTGCCAGGAAAACAGACGTGAGCAGCTGGGGGAGCTCAGAGACAGGGATGTACACACCTGTGTGGCTCTGTCCAGATGTTCTCCCCTTTTGGAACTAGTTTATGGACTTGTGGGCTGATGTAGACATCTCGCGATGTTTTTTGGGGTCATAATTTATTTTGATCTCTACATTTCAACTTCAGTTCCAGACTGGAGTGGATCCCATTTGTATCCTACAGTGTATGAATGTGTTCATAGAGCCATTTTTAGGGAAAAGCAACATGAGGTATCAGTGTAAAGCTCAACCGGAACTATGGCTATTGAGTTGATTTTTCAACAAATCGTGTAAAACTCTGAGCGGTGCCTGGTTTCAAAACAGAGCCATACTTTGGGCAGGGGCTCACACAAACGGGACTGTAGAGCATCATAGGGGTGTCGTCCAGGGGGGCTCCACTCCACGGCTCTGGGGAAAGCTTGGGGCAAACAAGTCCTCATTTCATGTGGTGCTTGTGAACATTTTCATGGTCACCTTCCCACCACCTTGACTTCTACTTCAGCTCAGTGATCTTCAGTGAGTCAAAGGACGGATTCGACTTGAGTTCAGCCGAGTTTTTACTCAGGGAAGTTGAAACACATTGACAGGAACAGAACGAAACCAGCGTGTTATGAATTAGCAGTAACAAAATGTCCGATGAATGACATCAAAACGGGTCTGAAGCTAAGCCTACAGTGATACACAAAGAGCCAGAAGACAGATAGGAACTGCAGAGGAAACCGAAAGGGAACAACGCAGCAATGATAAGATAGCGGCCAGGAGAGAACAATGCAAAAATGATTTGGGCTAAATTTGCAGCAGAAAAGTGTGCCTAGTGCCAAGAAAGAAACCCAAGGAACATGGCAGGACTGACGGCAGTGTAACTGATGGGTCTGGACAAGAGGGAGAGCCCAAGTGTCAGGAGCAAGGATGGAAGGTGGAGATCAGAGGCCCAAACCTCCCGACAGCATGGGGACATGGTTCTCTCCTTGTCAGAGATTAAAAACTCCCAGGAAAAGTCTCTTGCTGCAGACCGGAATCCCGCCTTTATCCAAGGGAACAGAAAATTAAAAGGTGGGTGTGGAAAAAGTAGAGAGAGGAAAAAAGCTTGGTGGTAAGCAGAGTGGAAGTGGGTGAGGCAGGGGAACAGGATTCAGTTGGGACTGACACATCAGTTATTTATTACTGTTTGTATCCCGATATCTTACATCTCTAAAGGAAGGCAAAGGCTTTGTCCTCGAGGGCCGGTTATCTGCACCCCAGGGCGGCTGGCAGCAGCGTGGTTCCCGTGACGAGGGACCGTGTCCCTGCCGTGGAGGTGGCGCCGGCCTGACCTTGTGCGTCGGCTGCGAGGTGCAGGGATGGGAACGGGGCCTGGGGTACTGGGTTGGGGACGGGCTAGCTGAAAGAAAGTTGGTGTGAAGGAGGGAAAGAGATGCTGATTACGTTTGAATATAGTGGGAACGGTTGCAGACCAAGGAGTCCATCGCTATTCAGCAAAACATGTAGGCATGAGCCTAGCTGTAGGCATCGAACAAGTCCTGCAGCCTTGACTGAGGATTAGGTATAAACCTCTTTTGTTTTTCTGAATTAAACTGATGCTTTAAAAACTTTACGAACTTGAAATCAGGGACAGCAAAGCCAGTCTTGCTCTATTTTTCATATTTGTTCCCGGAGGCTTGTTGGCAAAATTGTACTCTGTGTACTTTTACAAAAGAAATTTAGGACATAATTATTTGAATTGAGAACTATAAGTGATAAAAATCTGTTTACACCACAACATCTCCAGCCAAATGATTGACGTATACATTTCTGTTCTGCCATTGATGTAACTTTTCAATTTCCTGTTGATGTCTAAGCTTGATTTATTTTTCCATTTATTTGGGTTTTACAAAGAGCACTAAAGAGCTTGGCTCTTGGGTCTCTTTTTTTCGTCAGTTCAACCCTCTTAGTCCTCGATCACTTCATTGTTTCTGCAAACAATGAAGAAGAGAGATGGAAAGAACAGCTGTGAACAGCTGGTTTGTTCACCAGGTGTCTGACTGGTATTCAAGTGTCCTCTTCTGAGGGAGGCCTGTATCCCCTGAAAAACCCTAAACAAGCTAAACTCACAATCCACTTTATTTGCTGCCTTCACACATGATGTGACACAGGTTTGCAGAGATCTTAGCAAGGAGCCTGAAAAAAACAAAACAAACAAGAAAAGCTGCTCCAGGAAACCTCAGGGGTTTTTCTCTTTGCACACCAGCTGAATCGAGCAGAGAGCTCTGCAAGACCTTCTCAGGCAGATTTGTTGAATTTCTTTTTTTTTTTTTGAGAATCCTTCCTCTTCTCATCATCCAACTCTTCTCTGCCTTCTTCATCCAACATCATAGTCAACAAAGCAGTGGTCAGGAGTTGCACCTGGAGCCCACTGGTTTTGCAGACACTTCAGCAGTGGCTGCTCATGGCCATGGTGTCTCCTACGTTTCATCTGCCTCCAAACCTGCACACTGGGGCGAAGAGCCTCTACCTGTCCCCAGCTCATGAAAGTCCTCTGGTTCCTTGAGAAGTAGCTACATGTTGCCAGTTGTCCCAAGGTAGCAGAGTCTCAAAAGCAAATCAAGAAAAAGCAGATTGAATTCAGAAGCAAAACTGATTTATTGCCCGCAGATCTGTAACGTGATCACCCCAGCGCTCGGACCTGCCCCAGGAATAGGGATGTATTCCTTACATCCCGCCCCACGGAGGTTTATTCAAGGCAAACAGGAAGAGAGGCAAGAACACAAATGTCATCCCGAGGAAAGACGAACAGATTTGGTGCCAAGCAGAACCAAGGAATTGTTCAGTGCTCTGTCTGCAATGGCAAAGGTTGGATGGCAGCACTGCCAAAAGCTGGAGGCTTCAGTGGCTCATCTTCCCTCTCTCAGCCCGGGCACGGGAGTTTCTCCTGTATGTCCTTAGAATCTGACTTTTCTGGGAGGTCACGGAAGGGTACCAGTGCCTATTTTCCTCTTCCCAGCTGCAGTTGTGCTGGTGGAGCCCTTGCCATCCCCAGCACACCCCAGCTCTTGGCGCACCAAGTGCTTCTCGCTGATGTGCTCCAGCTGCTCCAGTCACCGGGAGCCAGATTGGCAAAATCCTGATTTACTGGGAATGAGGAAGGAAAGAATATAGCCCGTAATCTTCACGGGCAATAAAACAAGAAGCTGTAGCACTCTAAATCAAGAAGCTATAGCTCTCACTTTGTGATTGCTCACATGAAGTGCTTTACTACCTACAATAATTGGATTTCTGGCAGCCACCATGTAGTGAATAGCCCGGGTTCAGCTAAACACACGTGCCTGAGCTGAACACTGTGTGCACCTCAATCCATCCCAGTTCAGCGCAGCACAGGAACGTGTACTTCAGTGCCAGAGAAATAAGGGAAGCGTATCCTTAAAGGCTTTCCTAAAGTTATTTCTGCAGCACAAAGCCAGAGCAGTGGAAAGGATGGGATAGCTTATGTGCTGTAATTTTGAGTTTGACAGTCAGCTCAGATGGGCTAAGCAATTTGAAGGTTCACTGAATTTGGTGCAACCACGTCTATATCACTCTGATTTTATACCTGCATTATCTTGATTAGCTCTCACAGAGGATATGTTTTGGGACAAAAGACAAACCAAGCGAGCAGCTCAGCTCCAGCAGAATCGAAACCCAGTGTGAGTCTGCTTTACCCAGGCGTGATCCATTCCAGGAGACTTGCATTCAATATCAAATATTTTAATTTTCTTCCTCCTGTTTGTAAGTCATTTCACCATTAATAATGAGAAGGCATTTACACTTGCATATGCTGCTCAGGCAGCCGAGGACAAGTGCACTGACAATATTTCACAGCACATCAAACTAGATTTGCCAGAGTTTAAGGTGGTTGAGCTCTCTTTGGAAGGTTACGTAGAGATGAAAAATAAATATGTTCCCTTTCTTCGGTATTAACCCTCTATAGGCTCTCACCTTACAGGGCAGTGCTGACTAAAATTCACCCACTCTGGTGATATCAGCCCACTTTTACATTGATAAAGTTATAGAGATTCTTCTCACATGAAGATTTGGACCACTTCTAAAATCAAGTCATAAGTTTTAGCTTTCACATCTAATCTGTTTTCCCAGTTAACAAAAAATTCAATTAAATTTTAAACTATTCTATATGAATGTTCAGCATAATTGGATCCATCCTCCTGGAGATGGAAAAGGAGTGCTGCCTGATTGTCACACCTCGTGAACCCACGGGCGAGGGTTGAGCTCTCTAACCCCACAGTGCTTTTGTAATGATGCATCATCCTGGATTTGTGCACTCTATAGGAAAATTAATTTTATGCTTGCAAAATCCATATCCAAAGCAAATGTCACAGCACAAAGTCAAATCCTTTGGGGTTTTGCTTCTTGCAGGACCAAACAGAGCCAGCCCTAGTGCCAGCAGAGCCCTGCAGCAGGGAGCCTGGGTAGGAGCAAACATCAGCACCCCATTGCTGTGTGATACAGCTCAGCTGGGTCACGGGTTTGAGAGATGCATCTCACCTGGAGCCCTGAGACAAGGAACAAGCAATCAGAAAAATAGCTGATCAGCATCTGCCACCTCATGGCAACTAGTTTTATTTTACTGAGGACCAAATCTTCTCCAGCTGAGGCTTTTCTAGCAAGTTAATTTGCAGATAAAGGAAATTGGATTTAAGTCAGCATGTTGCCCTGCTGAGTATAAAGGGTTGTAGGTAAGCACTGTTTTTGTGAAGGTGGCAGCAATGGTGTCTAAGCTTTTGGAGAGAGGAAGTGAAGATGTGCAGGCAGTATTCATGACCAATGCTGAATATGGTAAGACTTCAGTCTGTGTTTTGAGCTTCTTAGTTTTTTTCAGCATAATTCAGGATATGCTTAACCTCACGTGCCAGCTGTCTCTTTCACCTTTGTAGGACTATTCATAGTTTCAAAGTCAGACACTTCACTAACTATTTATTTGTGGGTTTAGGGTTCCAAGAGGGAACTGCAATACAAATAACTAACTAGACTAGTTCTGTATCATAATGACTATTTTGTATTTTTCCTTTTCATCTTCCTTCTTGAATTTCTATTCTTTTCTCAAAAGCATTTTAATAGCTGTTTTCTGATGCTGTAGAGATGGAATAGATAACAAATACACCTCTACAGCAGGAAATGGTTTAACCACTGCACTTAAATGCTTCCTGAGAGAGCACAGCATAAACCCTGCACACCAACAGTGGAAACTCCTCTCTCTTCAGATGCTGACAAACGAGTGACACCCCTGTCCGAAAGAGCTGAAAGCAGCAGAGCTCTCATTCCTCATAGGTGATGCTGCACCTCGCACAGAGGCATCTCCCCGCCCGCGATCCTCCGGTGCCACCTGCCGGGAACGGGCGCGGCGGCAGCCGGGCAGCGCCTCCTGCTCCCGGGACTGCCGGATGCTCCATAAATTCAGCAACAGCTCCTACATGTGGTCAGCATCTGTAAGGCTGTGGTGATAATCCTGTAAAACCCGAGCTGAAAGAGAGGCCTGTAGGAGAATAAGGGCACACAGTCATGATCTTGCCTTGCATGAGTTATCGCCCTTGGCTTTGGCTGCTGTGACTTTATCTGTACAGAGCTGCAGCCTTGTTCTCTTGTGTGCTGCTGGGCTCCTGTCTGTTGTTCCCCGTTATTTTTATTGGCACAGGTCAATCCAGACCCCTTTCACCAAAGTTCTCAAATACATTGAAGTACTTCTGGCACTGCAGCAGTAAGCAGGCACCGGGGGAGCCCTGGGTGAGTGGCTCCTCACAGCACAGGAGGGAGGAAAGGAGGGGGTGCAAGCCCTCTTACACCCTGGCAGAGCATGTGCTGGAGGAAGGCAAGACCCCAAAAGCTATAAACTAGACACTTCATGTGTGTCCACTTTCCAAGCATCAAAGGCTGTTCAAACAGGCATCTGCAGCAGCCCAGGGGTGTGCCTGAGGAGGAACCCTGTGGCTGTGTTTCTGCCATAGGTGTCCGCACACAATGTGCATAACAAACCTGCTTTCCTGGGGTTTGCTACAGGCAGTTGAGATTTGGACTGTAGGTGTTGGAGGAACCATGGTTGGGTTCCTGATCACACCAGGTTTCTTCCCACTGCCCTTGAATCTCAGCAGTTTCCCTCGTAAATTGTGGTTTCTTGTGTGAGGAAGTTGCTGCCTGCAGCCTGGGAATATCCACCTGCGCTGTCCGGAGCTGCAGAGACAAGGCAGGACAGGGTGTCACCCAGGAGGCAGGTCTGTCCTTTCTGATACCCCCCCTCTCCGTCCACTTGTTGTTCTGTTTGAAATACACCGGGGCTGCTGTCATCCATATTCTCCTCCTCTTTCACACTGCACCAGGATTGAAGAGATTTATTTCCTAGTGGCTATTTTTAGCAATGACACCACTGTTAAGCCCATCTAGCCTGGCAGTGACGACCGTCTCGCTGGGTGGCAGCTCCGGGGTGCAGCCAGCTGGGATCGGGTCAGACACGCCAGGGGTGTTGAGCAGCATTTTCTGCCACACACGAGGCTCTGCCAGTACTCTGGCTATTCAGGCTTCATCTGGGAAGCACCAGGACTGGAAACTGCTTTTTGCTTCCAGATGAGTCCAGCAGAACCTGGTCCCTTTGGGATATTCTGCTGCGTGCATCCATCTCGATGCATTGTGTGATGGGTCACCCTTCTGAGCTGCTTCCAGCCAAAACGCTTGTGTGATCAACCTGAACCTATTGTAGTCAAAAAGGCCTGGCACAGCAGGGACCTATTATTTAACTTCTATGTCAGATCAGAAGATGCTGTGGTTTCTCACAGACTGATTTATTTTCTTCAGCCATTGCCCACAATCCCCTTGCTACTTGTGCTGTTGTTGCTCTCGAAACAGAGGACTTGGAGCTCTCTCCCCCTACAACCTCTTCCTGAGATTTTCTTTAAAAAAAAATCTGTTTTTTGTCCAATCATAAAGAAGTTCTTTGTTTTTAATAACCTCTGAACTTTTGTATTATGAAATTCATTGTACAGTGGCTTCAAGCAAAAATTATTAAAAAGATGTAACTTACTGTTATGAACACTTTATTTCCTCATTTCTCATCCCAGTTGAACTGGGTGCTTGCAGAAGAAGAGGTGCTTTCTGTCTGGAAGTGTCTATAAATCAAGGTGGACAAATAAGAGGAAAGAAACAAGAGAAGAACTGGGGGTGGAGTTGCATCGGTGGCAGCTGGTGGCCTCTGGTCTCCAGCTGGGAGTTCTGGCCCTCAGGGTAGGCCTTTTGTCAAACATTAAATAATGGAATAGTGGAATAAATAAACAGCAGACTCCAACTAATCCACTTTTGGAGGATACATCAGAGGCCTTGTGCAACCCAGTGTCTCTGTGCTCCAGGCGAGGTTCCCAAGGTGGTGTGATGTTCCTTCTCTGGGCCAGGGCTGCTGGCAGGGGGTGTTAGACCCTGGCAATCCTTGGGCACAGGAATATCAAACCGGGAATGTCTACGGTCTGCCCTGGGTGTGAGCTGGGAGGAGCAAGTAAGAAGTGGTATCAAAGCCGCATCTCCTTGTAGACTTCAGTTTTCAGTGTGCTGACTCCAGCAGCTCCAGGTCAAGGACGGGGATCCTGGGAATCCAACAGAAGCATGAAGGCAAGATCTCCTTGCTGCAAACCAGACCCTGGGCACAGCCTTCAGGAGGTGTTCTGAAATTGTAATATATTATCACTCTAAGAGTGTTTTGAGAAGCTGTAGAAACATGGAGGCTTTTCTCTCTCCAGGAGGTCACGTCTGCAGTAAGACGGATGGTGGTGCAATAATCTAGCACCAGATTCTGCCTTTTGGAAAGTCCCCCTAAAAGCTGGCACGATGCCTATCTAAACTAAACACTTAATGTCATGTATCTCCCAGCTGCGATGTTAGACAGAAATCTGAAACCGAGCTGTTAGTGTGGAGGACTTTAGAGGAGACAATTCAGGTTTGGCAAGCTTGCTGGTACTCAATAAACGCAAGGGAGAAAAATCCCATAAACCTTCTCTTGTGAACACTGCGCTAAGTCTTCAGAATCCAGGCTGCTGTTTGAGGACCATCTTAAAAAACTTAAACTAATGTAAAAATCCCACTTCCCTCTCAACATGTGAAGTGTATAGCTTTTACTACTTGGTACTAATTTTTTTATGTGCCGCATGATTGAAATTTAAGACCACAAACCCTATTGCCTTTCAAAGGTGCTCATGCTTCTGGGGCATTTTGGAGGGATTTTCAGAAGACTTTTTCTCACTGAAACCAAATCCACGCTCTGATCATCCTTGCTTTGGAGGGGAAGTGCATAACCGAAAGCCTTAGCCTGTCTGGAAACATCTCAGCTTCATCTAAGCTCCATTGAGCAGCCAGATGCCTGCAGCAGACACTCAATGTGGGGGTCACACCAATGTGCATCTTTGGTGCCGTGGGTTCCCTTCTCTCGGCTGAGAGTGGCTTTTGCAGTGCCAGACTCAGGATTATGTCTCTAGACAAACTTCTTCTCGGCTGAAGAGCCGTGAGGGCAGATGGTGGGGGATGCAGTTGATGTTGGCCTTAAAACGAGTGGCATGTGCCGAGGTCGACGGCAGCAGGATGGCCCCATGACATATTTCTTACAGCTTAGATGCGCCCGATCGGATTCCCGCTGACATGCAAAGCCCTTTTCCACAGCTCTGGCAGTGCTAAGAGCTGGGACAGCCTAATCTCTTCCTGAAACCCTCTTGTGCCGTCCTGTAGTGCTGACCAAAACCTTGGAGTTCTGTGTGGAAGTGGCAAGTGTGCTGACATCGGTTCTGATGCTCACCAGCATCACCTCCTGCCCTTTGCCTCTGCCTTCCTGGTGTCTTGTACACTGGTACATCTTTCTTTTCTTTTTTTTTTTTTTTTTTTTTTTTTTTTTGCAAGCAGAGGGTCCACATAGGAAAAAGAAATTAGTGGTGCCCAGGCTGTGGAAATGTTCTGGTCACATTGCACCTTCTCGCACATGGGAGACTCTGAGGGGACAGAGCAGCCTGTGGGAAGCAGGATCCTATGGCTGCGTTTGTGCAAGGAGCAGCTGGGCAGCATGTGATACAGGTGTGATGTGCCCCAGTAATGCTGATATGGAACTGGGCAATAAAAGCCTGTAATTCCCTTTAAAAGCCCTTCTATAGCACTAGCACAGGGCACAAAGGTCTTAGTCAAAACCAATATCAGGCTCATTAGACTTTGAGAAAAGTTACCTTGCAAATTATTTTCTCCCTAATTTATTTCTGTACTAATTTACTAATTTCACAGCTCGGTTTTCTTCAGCCCATGAGCCCAAACCCACTTGTAGAAGGGAGGTTCTGCAAGATGCCCTTAGGTCAAACCCTGTTTGGTACCTGCCTGGTGAGGAAAGAGATGGTCCCTGAGCAAGGGGGATGTTCTCCTGCCAATATAGCATTCAAATTTAGCTTCTGCCACTGTAGGCAACGTGGCATTAAAAGAAGGAGCTTAAGTTATTAAACTGAGCTGCTTTAATCATCCAGTTCGGGGAAATCCATTGCTACAGGAGACCTGAGGATTAATGTATTTTTACCACAAAGCCAATACATCTATTCTGATCGGTTAGCCGTCGCTCACTCGTGCATATGAAACTTCATTCTCCAGGTTTGCACTCAGTAGTATGGGACCAAATGGATTTTTATTTAGAGATTGACCCTGTTACCTTGAATCTCATCATTCTGGTGGCTAGTTATGTCATTTTGCTCCTGGTTTTCCTGATTTCCTGCGTGCTCTATGACTGCAGGGGGAAGGATCCCAGCAAAGAGTATGCTCCTGAGGTCCCTGCAGACACCCAGCCTCCGATTCGGCTGGTGGTGATGCAGCAGGGCTCCCCCAGCACCCGCTGGGCAAAGGGGCTCGTCTCTGCCTGCGAAAACTCCTCCGACCTGCCAGGGAAAAGGACGACTGTTGTGTAAGGGGACGCTGCCTCGGAGCTCTGGTTCTGCCGCTCAGCTTGCCTCGGCTGCTATGTTTACTCTCCGTTTGCAGAAGGATAATGCGTTCACAAGGTAAGCTGAGACACTGATTTATTTGGTGCGGTGCCGTTGCCCCGGGGGCTGTTTTATGTTCAGCTGTGTTCTGCACTGACACAGGCTCACAGTCCCGCCTGCCATCCATAAAGAGACTAATTTCCATTTACGCTGCCGCCGCCTTGCAGCCCACTGGCAGTTGGAGGCGGTGACGCCGTCATCCACCCAGGCACTGAAGAAGGGCCTTGGTTTAACTTTGAGTTATGCTTGGTACCATTATTTTTGCAAGAACATGGTGCTGTTCAAAGCATCCCACCCCTGAGGGGCCGAGCCGTGCTGCCCTGCAGCCTCAGAGCATCTTCCTCAGCTGGCAGAGAGCAAATGACCTTGGTGTAGGCTCCTTATCTCTCCAGCGAGAAAAGAAATGCTAAGGACTTTAAAAGGATAGAGATAGTGCCGTTCTGATAGCAGGCAGCTGCTGCTCCCATCAGAATTTAATACTTTCCATGTTGGCTGTAAGCTCCCTGGAGGGCAGTGCCAAGCCTGTCTTTGCACTTATTTTCCATTGGTAGAACATGAGCTCTGCTCGGATGGGGCAGACTACCCCTTGCCCCATGCAAATCCCCTGACAGGACACAGCGTGCTTCCTGGAAAAGCTGGGTACAGTGCCTCCTGCCCCAGGGAAAGCGGAACCGAGGCAGATTTCCCAGTAATGCAATATGTGTGAGTCACACTGCTGCCCGCCCCACTGGAATGGGAATTTCTGCCCCTCTGCAGCCTGTGACCTACGTCCTGGCTTTTAGCATGGATCTCCACGTGTCTGACCTGCCTCTCACCCTAGAGCCTTCCTCCAGCTCTATTGTATTCCAGCTGGGCCACATGAAGCTGTGGTATCTCCAGTAAACCCAGCATCTTCTGCATCAGCTCCTGTTATTCTTCCCATAATTCGGGAGCTATAAGCTGAGCACCTTTTTGGCTAACAAGTTTCTTCTGCATCTTGCTGGTTTTCTTCCCCTCAGTGCTTGATAGGCTTAAATTCAGGTCTCTTGAAAGGAAGGGAGATGTTTTATTTGTCCTCTGGGTGAAGCACAGAGGAACAAAGACGAGGGATGTTCCTGAGCAGAGCCAGCGCAGTTCCTGCTCTGTCCCCATCAGCCTGGGCTGCAAAACCCATCCAAGAACCCGGGGAGACACTGCCTGGAACGTTGTCCCTGCTGTGTCCCATGCTGGCGGAGGTGCTCTGTCACTGGGAGCCAAACCATCTCTTTAAATCTGATTTGGCTGCAGGGAATTTCTGGCTTAAGCTGGTTTGTTTTATATAAAGATGCCCATGATCAAGCAAAAAAAAACTTTCACTCTTTAACTGGTGGATTTTAACTGGTTATTAAGGGAAAAACAGCACTGGACCCACACTGTTGCAGGTTTCTGTGCCATGTGCTATTTTACATCATCTTGATGCAAAGTACCCACAGAGTCCTTTAGGAGGCTTTAGTAAACACTGAGATTTACTACCTGTCTACGTCAGGTGTCGTGGATGACTCACTGGATGCAGTGGTCCTGATGCATTTAGGATAGGCATTTTAATTACTTCCAGAAATAAACTGCAGCAAATTCGAAAAAATCTGACGGCTGGGTCGCATGGTCTGTACTCCAGCTGGGTGGTAACTGGCTCCCTGTGCCACATCCCTGGATGTACTGATTTGTGCCTCAGCCAGCCGAGCATCCTGCCACGGACAAAGGAATCTCGAGATACAGAGTATCTTTGTACTAATCTATATGTCAAAAAAAAAAAAAAAAAAAAGCAGCCGGAATGGTCAGTGGTTTTTCTTTTGGTTTCTTGAGGGTGAAGCAGGTTTTGTGTTCGAGCTGTCCTCTGCACAGCTGTGAGTTACGGACACGCCTGGGCTTGGAAGGAAGGCTCCTGGGAGCCTGAGTGAAACCCTGGATGTGATGAAACTGGTAATAAATCAGAAGTTGGTGGCATGGTTCTCTGACGCGTATCATTCTGAAATAATTATGTTGAATGTCTTGTTTTGGTTATTTAGCACTGAAAAAGTGCAAGAAGTTAGCTGTAAGTGGTAGCTGCTTTGGCAAAACTTGGCAGTGGCTGAGCTGCCTGTATGTCATGGCCACTGTCACCCACGCAGGCCAGTGTTACCTTTCCTTGGGCTCTCCTGCCTGCCTCAACTTCAGCTTGTTATCTCTTAAAGCTCTTTGTGTGTTCATATATCATATATCGTGCTGGGAGCATTCTGGGTGATAAGGGATGCTTGGTGTTAAGGAACAGAAATAACAATCGTTGCTAAGAAGAACTTGAGGGGACTCAAAAGAGCTCAAAAATATCCTGGAGTGTGGCACAGCTGGTTTCTTTGCTGATGGTGAGATGTCAGATAAAATGCCACAACTCCAGCAGAAAAGCTCTGCGGTTCTTTGACGAAGGTCGTGTAAATAATGTAACACCGTGTGTGTTTGTGTAAGTAATAGATGTAAAGATAGAGACCTGCAAGGCTATGCTAATAAATACTTGTAGATAGCTGAAATTCTCCAGACAGGTAGTTTTCTTTAACAGCAAACACCAGCCAGGCTCTTGGCTCCTTGACCCTCCGTGGCAAAGCTGTTGGTTTTGGTGTGGTCGCGTTTCCTCGCTGAAGCTTTGGGAAGCTGGGCTGTGGCTCCGCAGGCGGTACCCAGGGAGGCTGCAGGCAGGGAGCAGTTCCTAGGAGCATGGTGTTTGCTTGGAATGAAATTTATCAGTTGGTGGACTCTGCCCTGAAACGTGGAGGTAAAAGCAGCAAACGGCACTTCTCTCCTGATAGCATTTCTGAAGAGGGGGTGAAATCCCCTTCCAGAAATGAGAGACTAAAGTGCATCAGGACTTTGCCTACCCAATGGGGGGGGTGGGGGGGGGAAATGGCTTTCTTAGCTTTGTCTGTACTAGAACAATGTTGGTGTATTAAAGCAGTGAGAGAGCCCTTGGGTACGTACGGAGAATTGCAAGGAATCAAGTCACTGCCAGTGAAGTTACTGCTTTGTGGGGTCTCTGCTGCCATGCTTCACTCAATGACTGTGGCAGGATTAATGCACACAGATGGGCTTTTGTCAGGCCAAGCTTGCAGGAATCACCCTTGCAGCTGCATTTCCTCGAGTGCTGGCTGTCCTCTGCTGCATCCCTTGCATCATTGCAAGAAAAGGGGCACGAATATTCTCCTGGCAGTGCAGCTGTTTTCCCCACATTGTGCTGTGCAGAATGTGTATCCCTTGCTGGAGTTCACAGGGGATAAAGAGCAACCTGAAACCTGGCTTATCCCATGGCTATTCCAAACGGAACACTGGGGGGAGTTCTGCAGAGGCTCTGATATCACTTGGAGACATCTGCAGCATCTTGGGAGCTCTGGGCCACAGCTGGCCGCACAGGGAAGGAGCTGGGACATGATGCTGTTGGGATCTGCAGCTGCTGTACAATGCGGATATCTAGTATAGCAATACTGCTTTGAGTATGTGCCTTTTGCAAATAAGGCGTTGGTAAAAATCGTGTTAACATTTATTCAGAAGCAATATGAGTTGGAAAGCTCTGGATGGACGGGTAAGGACTTAGGAAATAAGCTCTGTTCCCAGTTCTGCCCTTGGCTTACAAGGCATCCTTAGGCAGCCCGTGTTTCTTTGCTCCGTGTCTCTGCTCCGTGTTAATTTTCTCTGCCCCCTGCACTGAGATTTCTCTCAGATGTTTGTGGAGGTTCATAAGGGGTTACTATAAAACCGGCATGCAGGGTTACGCTTGAATTTCACTCTATGAACCCAGAAGGTTCAAAGAAAAAGTAAAATGTACTGCAACAAAAAATGGCCAGAGCGGGTGGAGTGGAGACATTGATGAACAAACTGCGGTAAATCGAAGGAAACCAGGGACACAGAGCCCTAAGACGCTTGCTTTGGGTGAGCTATGGTCGTTGTGGCAGTGTGACAATCTGCAGCTCTGGGGTTTGAAGGGAACCGAGTGGTGGTGGGAGGATTTATTGCTGTTCTGCAGGAAGCAGGAATTCAGTCTGCACTGGCTCGCTTTCAGTTGGCTTCAGTGCCCTTTTCAGGTTACATATTACTGCTTCTGTAAAGCCTTTATTAAAGGGTTTCACAGAAACAGCAGAAAAAACTCAGACTTCTAGATTTCTCCAACATTAGTTCAAGTCAAATGTGTCATTAAATTCACTGAAAATACATCTTTCATGGGGACCTGTCCCACTGTAAATCACTGTCTAAGCCTTCAGATTTTTTTTTTTAATCCTTAACAAGCCACTACATATGAGCAGAGGATTAGTCCAGACAGACTAACCCATATTCACAAGGGAGAATCCCTTCCCCTGCAGTGAATCTTTTTGAATTTGAAAAGGGCTGAATCTTCTCTCATTTTGTTCATTAGTGTGTTGTTCCTGTGGTGCAAATGCTCATCCTCTGACAGTGCTGAGTCCAGAAGCACTGTAACATGTCCAGGTCAAACCCTTTGTCTGGAAGAAGAGCTTAAGAATAATTTTTACTGCCTAGAACCACACCACCTTGTGTTATCAGCTATTCAGCTTGTGTGATGTTGGCGCTTTGGTGGGAGTGCCGAGGTAAGGACTGATACTGGGTTTAATTGGGAATGCTGTTCTTCCAGCTGTGAGCCAAACTTTGGTGTGCTTAGGGGAGCTCCGCTGCCCAGTGTGCCAGCTTTTGGGTGGATTAAATACTGCAAACCCCAGTCTCTCAAGCTGCCTTTGTATTTTCTATAAGGCAAAGCACTGGCCTCTGTCTCCTGGTCCTGCTGCAGCCCAAACAACTTTGTGACTCTCCCAAGTGCTTGGCTGCCTGTGCAAAATCCATCCCATCACGTAGGGTCTGGGTGCTGAAAGCAAACACGCTGATGTCCCGAGGGACTCTTGCAGCCTGTTCCTGAAATAGCTGCAGTCCATGGATGAAATGACAGCCAGAGCTGTAGTGAGGGTGCACACATGAGGAAGGTGTGAAGGATGGGGGATGTATGCTGGAGTCTGCTGGTGGGTGCTGCTGCCCGGGAGGAAGGACTCTGAGCTAGAGCTGGTCCTTCGTGATGGAGTGGTAGAAAGCTAAATTAATTGTTTATAAATAAATTGCTCTCAGCAATTTGTAAATAAATTCTGCTTGGAGCAGAAAGCTATCTAACTTCACAAGAAAAAAATCCTACCAGAAATATAAAAAAATGGGAAATCAGAATGGCTGCCTTCCCTGGCTTCTGCTGCAACTCCTGGTCGTGTCTCCTTGCTCCCTCCTCCTCACGTGTGCTGGTTTCCTTGGAGATGCTGCTGCCTAGTTTCCCTCTCTAATGATGATGCTGTTTGACATTAACCTTTCCAGGAGGTCCACCTTAACATGACAATCTGGGTGCAGTTTTTGGAGGCAGACACTTGTCACGAGGCATCAGAACCCAGCATCTGATCACCCAGCCCAGGCTGCGGATGGGTCAGGCTCTTCCCAGATCGCAGCAGATGCTCTGTGTAGGCAATGAAACTCTGCCCTAGTTTCTCCATCTGTTAATGGCAGCAATAATTGTTATGCAACGGGGGTGTTGGGTTGATTTAATTAATATTTATGAAGGAACATGAGATCCTTTCATAGGCAGTGCTATAGAGATATTGTTAATTATGAATTACCCTGATTGCACATTTGTGTCTCTTCCCAAGCACATAAGAGACTTGGACATTGTTTCAGCCCCGCGTTTCTCACTCCTTCAGTACTGAAGCTTGTGGGGCCCACAGTATAGCTCTTCCTTACCCTAAAAATATGCTGAACTGAGCTGCTGTTGACTTCAGCACAAGGAAAGAACACAGGCTTAGCATCCACCTCTATTTCTATTAATGATATTGCCTAAATCATCAATATTTTAACATCATTTCATTAGGTAACATTTTTCATGTTCTTATTTTAGCTCAACCACTTATTTGAAATAAAATAAATGTAGAAATTGAGGCCAATGCTGGGCCTAAAGCTTTCAAGAAAGGGAGGGGAGGCAGGAATCGGGCACATCCTTCCACCTACACCTTCTTCAGATGATACGATGGAGCCCCTGAAATTCGGAGGGATTAATGTGAGTTGTCTGAAGTTTATTGCTGGAAACTGGGCATTCGTAAATCAGATGTAGTAAGCATAAAGGGGGATTGAAAAAAAAAAATCTGTGAGTAGCAGCACTTGATTCAATGTCTGCGTGTGCCACGTTCATCGAGTGCAGCCACTGTACCACCCACCCTCCTCAAGAACAGCAGAAAAAAAGACCGGACTTGATGGAAGCATGTTAACAGTGCTTATTGCAGGTGTTTTCCTTCCTATTCTCTGCATGTTCTTCCCCTCTCAGGAGCATGCTAAGCACAGACTTGGCAAAGTCACATACTTGTTTCCTCAAAAAGAGGAAACCTCCTTGTTTTCCTTCCAAAAGAAGGGAGGACAGCAGCAGCCTTGGCTTGCCAGAGGACACACACCTCACCTGTCCTGAGCCTGAAGGGCACGTCCCTCAGCAGAAAAGGATCTGTCTGAATTTCAGTTGTTCCACGCTCAGGGCAGCGCAGGGATGTGGTTTGTTATCTCCGTGGCTCGTGGCAATGTTTCCATTGAACCATTTCCCATCAGCCGCGACAGCTCTGCGCTTCCCACCCTCCAGGCAGAGCACACAGGTTATCGTGGCAGGTCAGGTGAGAACACAGGGACACCGGAGGGAAAGAAAAACTTTCTGCTGGGATGGGAATAGCATTTTATCACTTCTCAGGGCAGAAGCTTTGGACAAGGCTTACACTGAAAGCAGGGTGGTTCAGTAATTGGTGGGTGGTTTTATTACTAGTAAAAGCTCCAGTGCAGAGATGATTACACCAGGAAAAACTAATTTGACAATAAGCTTTATTTTGCTTGCTGAAACTCTGTGTACTGACTTGGGAAATAACCTTCTTAATTAATTGAAGCTCTGTTTACAGTTGATGGAGAGAGACAGCTTGTAGGGACATGCCGTGGAGTCTTTCCCAGTGCAGGCAAGGCTCTATAAAGCTGCGTTTTTATTCATATACCTCTGCAGAATTGAAAATCAGGACAGCGCTTGTAAAGCCAAGTGTTTTGTCCCTGGGGTATTGAATAGAAGGCAAATCTTTGGCATCGGGAGGCTTGGTGTTTGTTTTGGGAAGGATTGCTGGCAGGGATCCCAACGCTAACGCTGAACATCTGAGGAAAGGGCTGGCTGGGAAGAATTATGTCGTGACGCAGACAGGGGAAAGCCAGGAAATTGGAAGCCAGGACAGAGACTCCTACCTTAACTCATTCTGGCATGGAAAAAATAATTGTGAAGTGTTAACACTGCATCCCTGGGACACGTATTGATGAAATGTGCTGGTGTTTAAGAGTTCCTTCAGAGGATGGAGGTTTTTACCAAATTGTTGTGGTGGAGGTTAGAGCGCTGCTTGGATGAGTGGGAGATTTAAGCCACAACTGGAGGAGAAGATGGGGCTCATCACTGTCAAGTCTGTGGGGTTTTGCCACTGTCTTGGCAGGGCTGTTTGCCCTGGGAGGACACGTGCTGCTCTCCTGTTATTAGCTCTATAGAGCTGAAGGGACACAGGAACCTTTTTCTTTATCTCCAACTCCCTTCGTCTCTCCAGCTCTGCAGTGGGACAGGTCCTGGGGGTTCCCTCCTCATGGGATGTTCTGTTCTCGCTGTTACAAAAACCCAGCTGCTCCTTGGGGTGACAGTTAAACCACCATTCGGAGGATGTAAGGTAATACTGCGGGCTGCTTAATGGGAAATGGTTTTGTAGATGGACTCGCTGCTCTTCCCCTTTTGCAAACAGAAAATGCTCTGCCTCCTTCCTCTATTTAAGGTGAACGTGTGGGTTTATTTCACTGCCTGTTTGCTCTGTTAACATGTGGTGGAAGAGAGGATCCCTCAGCCCAGAGTATCCCATCTGAGAGGAGCAGCAGCAGTGTTTGGGGCAAGAGGGCAAAGGGAGGTTCCAGCACCAGGGGGGGGCTGAACAGTGCCTGTTAAAGCTTCACCCCAAGGTTACCGCAGCCTGTCCCGCGGGGCAGAGCTTCAAAGCATGGTCCCGCCGTAGGGCCCAGTTTCCTGTTTTGTTTAACAGCTGTTTGGGAGGAGGCGGGTTGTGACCGTGCTTTTTCTCTCTGCTGGGAAGCATGCAGGGTAGCCTGGAGTAACAGTCATCAGGGAAGCCAGATCATTTCCATTTTCTTACAGCTGAAATCAGGGAATACTTACTGGATGACAGGGATGAAGGGAAATGGCTCAAGGCCAGGCTGTGTGCTCATCACACAAGGGTGAAGCGCCTCTCTTTGTTTCTACACTTAACCAAGACTTGCTCTTACCTGGACTGGACCAGGTCCAGCTTTTTGCTCTTATTCGCTTTGCAGAAGGCGTGCAGCAGCACTCCTGCTCATCTACTGTGCAGAGGGAAAACTGGGAGCTCCAGTACTTCCCAACCTGTGCTGGGTCTCAGCAGCCACCTGCATGTGCCCAGAGGCCAGACCCCCAGGACAAGGACTGGGACCTCGCTGGGATGACAGCAGTGCACATCCTGAGCAGGGCCAAGTAGGATGTGCACTGCCGGAGGCATGGCTCTGAGCCAGAGCAACGCAGAACCATGTTGCAGGCGCGGAGCAGCTTCCTCTGACCGCATCCTGCACAGCGCAGGGCTTGAGAGCATCCTTTGGGTCAGACACATTTTACAGGTCTTGTTTGATGTAAGTGCTACCCCGTCAGACTGGCTCTGCTTCTGCAAGGCACCAGCTTTTCTGTCTTAACAGATAAACCTCCGTTAGCCAGATCATGTCTGTCTCAAACCCGCAGAATAACCCGCCAGAAGGCTCCCAGGGCTTGGATAAGCTCTGAGTTCAAAGGGACACTTTGAGCTTAAAACTTGCAGTGCGTCCAATTGTGACTTTAACCCGGGGTGAGGACAGCGAGTGCCCCAGATGACCAGGGCAGAGCGAGGCTGCCACCCTCCAGAGAGAGAAATGGGTTTGTAGGTGCTGGCACGGCTGCTGGCACAGCCCAGGCTCCTGCAACAGGCACATTGCGAAGCGAGAAAATACTTTAAGGTTTTGCCATGGATTTAAAAAATAGAAATAATCATAATGCCCTTCTCGTAACAAAAGATAATATAGAAAGAAAAACAACTATACCAGCTGCTTTGGTTGTTATACCCATGTTAATGTATAACGTGTGCATACACGTACACACTCGGACACATGGCTTTGTGTGCATAGGTACAGGTTGTTGTAAAAAGAGTGCAAGTGCTTCTATTTTAACCCTGTATTTTGAATTCAATACAGGACTCGCCCCAGCTTCATCCTCAATCTTCACCTCACTTCGCCCTCTTTCTTCTTTCCAGAAGCTCATGGGAAAGGGCAGATGATTTGACAGTCACCTGCACAAAGCAGCTACTGTCCTAAGCATCACCTTTCCAAAAAGCGTGTTCTGGGATACAGGTGCAGCCCACCACATTCACTGTGTGTCTTCACACAAACCACTGGTATTTCCATGCTCCAGTTTTTAGATTTGCAGGGGCCAGATTCTGCTGCTTGGGACTCATGCGTGAACCTGGACTGGCTCCAAAGCCAGTGGGCTGGGCTCCAGTCTCCCGTCCCCGCTGCAGGCAGGAGGTTGCTCGAGGTAATTCAATGGGATTTCAGTGGCCATACCCCGGGGTGACATGAGTGCAACGCAGGAGAGAAGGTCCAGATTTGCTTGGGTGCAATCGCTTCTGAGCCTGCCTCAGGAGGTGACTTGGCTGCTGGATGTGCTCCCGGAGTGTTTCTGCCATCCTCTGGCTCTCGGTTTTCACACTCTTCTCTTGCTCTTTGTACAGCCACATGATCACTGATTGCTCCATCTGATTAACTGTTAGAAGACAGTGTCTTCGTCCTAGACCAGCCCATGGGTTTGAGGAAAGCTCTCCTGAGAGCAAAGGCAGTCACAGCCAGGAACAGGCTAAACCCCACGTCACGAGAGCCTGCACCCAGAGACACCGCGCTTCTTTTTGTTTTCCTTTCAAGGACCTCAAGCAAATGTTTATTCTTAGTCATCAGTCAGGATGCTTCATAGTGGACAGATGGCGTTTTTCAAGTGGCAATAGGATGAATGGAATCAAATATTTTGTTTCAATTTGTTTAATCAGATTGTCTTCCTCTGACGTCTGTCCATAGAAATATAAACTACAAAGCCACGAGCAACAGCTCTGGACTCAAAACCTGAATCCCTCCCGAAGAGACTGACTGTCCTGCTCAGCAGAGATTTCACGGGGTTCCCAGGGCTTTCTTGCATTGTTTAAGGTTTCGTGCAATAACAAAAACTGCGTCTTTGCTTTTTTTCAAGACTTTAGTATCTGGCCAAGCTTCTCATTTTCTCAGTAGCTTTGCACCTTCAAAACTGGGGTCCTACGGGTGTAACCTCCACAGAACCTCCCATGCAGAGGGGATGTGTAACGCTGCTGATACCGCAGCTCTGGCTGCTCCTTACCCAGCCAGAGCCAGCGCTGGTAACAAGACCCTTGTTTTTGTCGTCCCGAGATCTTATTTCTGGCAGACCTGTCCAACGACCTGAGCGTCACAGAAGGCAGGTTTGTACACAAGCTATAAATCAGCACATCTTTTCTTTCACTACTTTTGCATATAAAGTAATAGCAGTCCTACTTTCTCTTGGCAGTGCAGTAATTTGTCATTTGACAGTGGCTTAATGAAAACCCTGCTGCTGTTCTTGCTAGAGTTTAAGAATTGACATTACAAAGAAGTCCTTCCTTGACCTTTCCATCTTGGCCACTCCTAGAAATTAGAGTGTCTTCATTTTAATGAGCTCAGAGCATTGGGGAGTTGCAAGGAAAAAAAAATCGGCTTCAAAAATACCTCGCCTCCTCTTGCGAATATGTCAGGACATGTTTTTAGATACAGAGCTCTCCTACCTGAACAGACTTGTGCTCTCCGTATCCTGTGACTTCTCCAGCTGAGCTATTTCTTGGCTCCAGCCTATGGTTTATGATGCAAGGCCATGTTTGCTTTGCAGGAGGTATGTTGCAACATATAGATCAGCTCCTTCAGCTGGTATAAGTCACCCCAGTCTTTGCTCCCCCTCTATCACTTCTGCAGCCAAATCTTGGTGGCAAACTAGGGGAGACCTGTCTCTGTGTGTGTATGTACCCCTCCAGAGGAAATTTCTAATTTATGCAGGTGATGAGACACTTCATAAGGTTCAGTGGGAAGGGGACAGATTTGGTCTCTACCGTACATTTCTGATCCTGGAGGTGGTGTGAGCACAGCTGTGCAGAAGGTCCACTGCAGCTCCATGTCTTAGAAAATGTTTGTGTAAACTGCAGGTTAGAATGTGTATAAGTTTGGATGTTGTGTAAATAATAGTCTCTTGGAGTAATACACACACACAAACACAATTCTGCACGCATATTTATTTAGTAGCAATACAGAAAGCTGGGAAGAGAACCATGTTTGCAAAGGGCTGTAGTGGCCAATGTTTCCTTCTCATGTGGATGTTGTGCAGCACATAACAGAAGCCAATCTATAACTGAGAATCTGTAGGAAAGATAATTTATTCTATTAATGTCAAACACACGTGCAAAACAGTATGGCTCTGTACTTCTAGTTGGAGTTTATTAGCACAAGTGGATGGCTAAGTGAAGGAAAAATAAACCATACTGAAAGATAGAAGTGTTAGTAACCCTTTCCTTGCTGCTGCTTTTATCCAACGTTAGTGCTGAGCGTTCCCAAACCACAACTGAACAGCTCAGCTACCAGGAGAGCCAAGGAGGAAAGGACAGGGATTACTGTTTACGGAATCAGGGTAAAATCTGGATGGAGCAGCTGTATGTAAATGTGGATGTTGCTATATGAAGGGATGTATGTGTATATGTAAGATTCCCTTAGGCGTTAAATCACACCAGGAGTCTCGCAGTGATGCTGCACCAGGATGGGATGGCTCTGCACAGAGCAGGACCCACCATGACCCCAGGGGATCTTTAAGGATGGCTTTAACCTACTCTGGTTTTAACCTTTTTTTATAAAGAAAAAGAAGAGCTCTGCTACCTCACCTGTAGGACAGCAGAAGAGAGGGCTCTGGGTGTTATTTTTCCATGCAGTGTGGTTAAGAGACAGCAGCTTTTCCACTATAAAATGTGGAAAACAGAAGCAGTTTGTACAGCCAGGTAGCTAAGCACGGTCATCCCTCAGCAGGAATATTGGTCATGCTCACCTGGCTGTGGCGCAGTAAAAATGATACACGCCCCATCTCCCCAGGGATTTTACAGCTATGGAGCTGGGGCACATTAATTATCCTGCCGTCAAAACAAACCATTCTCCTGCGCTGAGGACAAAGCTGCTGCTCGGAGCTGGAATGACAGGGGCTACACGAGGTCAGGGCTGGAGGTGAGCTGGCAGCGCTCCCCCGGCAGGCATGCAGAGTGGCTGCCCGCGTTCCCACGTGCTCGGCTCAAGCTCCATCCCCTGCTGTCATGCCCATTTTTGACAACAAACAAGAACAGCTTCGCCACCTCCTCTGTGCGAGCACTGGAGGAAGGCTGGGCATCGTCCCACTCCCCTCCATGCTGGGAACCGCCTCCGGCATGCAAAATTCCCACTTGGCATAGACACGCCATCACTGAGTCTGTGATCAGCCCTTTCTCGGTAGCCAGGTGCACAGTGGTTGTGGGGGGTTAGAGTGGGAACCCCTGCTGGGGGCCTGTCCTCAAAACCAGCAGCAGATGACTGGGATGCAGTCCCGCAGGGGTTGACCGGTCCTTTGTGATGCTCGGCCTGAAGTGCTAATGAGCAGAGCTGGCATCCTCAGGATGCTGTTCTCCATCCCTCCTCCACCGTCATAGCAGGTAAATTGTGACTGAAAGAGAGACTCTGATCTGCCTGGTTTGTGTTTTTACGTTTCAGTAGAAAAAGCAGGATTTGGGGTGTAAAGCTGTGCAGTTCATCAGCCAGAACACAGGTCGGGAGAGCAGCCTGGGTTGGCAGTGGCTGCGCTGGGGTTGCAGCTCTCTATGGGCTGAGCATCGGCTCTCCAAGCCGAGCAGAGCGGCCGGTTCACTCCTGTTGGGCCATGTTTGGTGTTGAGCACAGGATGGCTTTGGGAGGCAGGCGTGTCTATCACCCGCAGCAAAGTTTAATGGCAAGCCAACCGTTTTGGCAGCTTTTATTGCAGGGAGGGGAGAGGGCTTATGTGAACTGGATTGGTGAGGGTGGTTGTGCAAATATTTGTTCTCTGCTCCTTAGCAGCAAAGAGATGGGTACAAACACCATCTCCATTTAAGGTCCCACTCACAGGAGGCTTGATCCAATTTTGGTTCTGTTACAGATCTCCAGCTCATTTTGTAGGTTGTGTAACATGTAGCTCAGCCCCCACCCCATAGCACCAAATAGAGGCAAGAGTGATGCTGCAATGGCAGAAATCTTCCTGCACAGGCAAGACCTTTGGTCTGAGTGGTGGCTGTGAAAGGTGAACACAGGATCTAGCCACCAGCATCCAAGCAACAACATACCCAGTGCAGGGGGTCATTTACCCAGGGTGACCTGGCTGCTCCAGGCAGTTCTCTCTCCTGCAGTCACTGCCTCAGAAGATACTGTTCTTACCATAGGAAAAAAAATAATTCTAAAGACAAAAGACTTCACAGGAAAAATGTTAGCATGTATATTCAGTTAGACTAGGACCACTCTGCAGATGACCCAGGATCAGACTCTCAAGACCGCAGTTTATAAGACCTCTCTCTCCCAGTTTGGGTTAAACCTTAGGCCACATGCTGAAAAGTAAAGAGAAAACGAAACACTGAATAACTGCTCCCAAAGTGAGTATCGTCTATCCAGCGTCTGATTTTTCCTGTAGGAAAAATATGTGGTGTCAAATACTGAGCCATGTTAGACATACTGAAAGACTAAGCTAGGGCTGACTTTCACTCCAGTGTTCCCTAACGTTAAGGCCTTTGATTTTGCAACTTCAGCACTATTCTTTTATGCTGTAGGCGGAGAGATTCTGTGTTTAAAAATTATTATTTTCAAACTGTCTTTCATGTGATGGAGCACAGGTCTCTACTGTGCCTGTAGGAAAACTGTAATAAAAATAATAGTTTGAACAAACTGTCTTGGAGGATTCCAAAACAAAAAACATTCTGCCTTAATTTCCTTCAGTGATTTCATATCAGACTTGTATCATCACTGTAATTTGATATTAATATTTTTGAAGCTTAAGTACAGGAACATTTCTGGCAGTTGTTTTTAGTAAGTTCCCCATTAATGTCGACTTAACTAGAGACAGAAAGAGTCAAGCACACATTTAATTACGGAGATGTCTGCATGACAGCATAGCATCTCAAAAGAAAAAGAAACGCTCTTTTAATATGAATAATCTGGAGATTTAAAAGTATCAGTCACCTATAAATAGCACCGTATTGATGACTAAAAGCAGCACTAGCGTCTATTGCACTGCACAGCCTGCAGTTTAAGGAGCATTTATTTTAA
Organism: Pterocles orientalis; assembly: GCA_011057875.1. Lineage (NCBI taxonomy): Eukaryota > Metazoa > Chordata > Aves > Pterocliformes > Pteroclidae > Pterocles > Pterocles orientalis. The sequence goes on along the minus strand of WKFP01015200.1, from coordinate 544,255 downwards.
CCTGCTTTGCAGGCACGCGAGCGGAGCTGTCGTGTTCCCTTCGGTCTGGACGGGATGGAGGTGACTGTCCAAAGGCTGGACCTCTGCTCCCTGGAAATCTGGAACAAGAGGAGAGAGACGGGCTCCTCCGGAGTATCACCTGGCCTCTGCTCAGGGGCATCGTTCCTCTAAGAAGGTTCCTTCCTTTTAGTCTTGAAGGACACTAAAGATCTTTTAAATAGTTGTTGGTAGTTCAAATGTACCCGATATAGCTCTACTGCCAAAATATGGGGATTTGGATTTCCACTGAAAAACTGAAATGTGCCTCAGAAAATTCTGGTAAAAACTTTTTTCATTTTCACTCAAATCTCTGAAGAGGTTTTTCCAGAGCCAAGGGAGCTAATAGCTTTGGGGTTCTTTCCTACAATTTCAAAAGCTGGTATTTAAGTAAAATACAAGACTCCAGTAAAATTACAAAGAATCAACAGCAAACCAACATTGCTCTTTATATTAGATGTGAGGTTTGACATGAGTCATGTACAGTTGATGACAGCAGCAAGGAGCCAGCTGAGGGCAGGGGCAGAATCCACCATGGTGCTGAGCTGGGTGACACATCCTGCCAGCCACAGGCAGATGCCACCCTGGTGCTGAGCTGGGTGACACATCCTGCCAGCCACAGGCAGATGCCACCGTGGTGCTGAGCTGGATGATACATCCTGCCAGCCACAAGGCAGGAGAGAAGCAGTGTGCCCTCCCCATCCTCGCTCTCACACCCAGGCCATATCTCACCCTGTAATTTATAAAATTGATCCTGCCAAAAACCAACTCAAAAGGAGGCGAGTGGTGTGACCTCAGCCCGGAGGAATGGCCCAAGCACGGCACAGGAATTCCTGGGCTTTGACCCGCTGCCAGCGCTGCCTCCGGGACACTGGGGAAGCTGCTGAGGAAACACATTCTGAAAGTGTGGCCCTCCTCCAAGGCTCTGGGTTCCGTTCCCAAAAATGTGGCCTTGCAATTTGGCGTCCAGGAGCTACAGATAAGGAGGTCATATCACCCAGCAGAACGAGGCGAGCCCCGGTGAGGGTTCCCACTCCTCTCCTTGGATAACCAGAGGTGCCAGCCCTGGGGAAGGAGCAGTTTCTGGAATTCCATGCTCTGTACACACAGACATCTCTATTTCAGCTCTTCATCACGGACACTGTTTATTTCCTGATTTTGTTAAGGCAATTTATCTTCTCCTTGTAAATATTGCCAGCTAAGCATCAAACCCAGGAATCCAGCAGATGGAAATTAGCTGTCTGAGGGTCCAATCCTGAAAAACAGCTCGAGGGACTCCTCTGTCCCTCTGGATTGCTGTTTATCTGCTCACTGTCCGACTGGCTCATGAAAACCTCACAGTTATTAGGGTTTTTTTCATTTAGACCTTCTGGCAGTTACGCGATGGATCAGACTCCCATCGGTGTGAGTCCAGTCACCCGGGTACATCACGGGAACATTGCAGACTGTCACCCACCACAACAGCAAGAGAAGTCAGGCAGAGTCCGTCTGAAACCCTATCCCCTCCACCAAAGGTAACAGAATTTCTAACTCTGGCTCAAGGACTGGGTGGAAATTAACTGGATGCTGGACGCACGGCCCCACGGAGGTTGCTCATAGCAGCAACATTTGATTTGCAGTCACTGTTTGCCAGCCAAGGAGACAAATTTGCACTGGTATCAAATCTCTTGATGCCACAGTCTCTTGCAAGTCCTCTGAGCTCTCCACAACTTGACCTGTCCACCAGTAATGAACTGGTACACACCAAGAATTGCCCAGTGTCCAGAAGGGACGTGGTGAAACAGAACTGCTTTTGCTCTTTGTAACACGCCACAACCAAGAGAAAGAACATTTGGATTTTTGTCCTTGAATGCCGTAAGTTATTTCTGCAGAAACACTGGAAGATAAAAGTCTCTCAACGTATTGAGGGAATTGCAAGTTAGGCGCTCACTCGGCTCTTCTTGTCCCTTTCCAAGGCTAAGAGGCGTTATTAAGATCAGGAGATACTGGAGGGACATCGTCTCACCATGTTTGTTGGGCTGTAGTAAAGACCATATTCATTTTGCTTCTGAGTAATATTTGTAAACATTTGCAAGGATAGAGAAAAATGGATTAATATTTTATTAAGTCTGTTTACAAAACCTAGAAGACTGGAGATAATGCTGTGCGTTGGAGTACAGATGTTTTCTCCCTTTCCAAACATATTTAAGGAACCTGAAAAAAAATAAAACTAACCAGCTGTCAGCGGGACGCTTTGGGAGAAAGCCCCACGTGTTGTTGGGGCTTAAAAATCTCAAAATGAGAAACTACCCAATCAGAGTAAAATTTCAACTGTTTAACCACTGACAAGAAATCAATTTGTTTTCTTTTGCTAAATACGTTAAAAATCTCTAAGTAGTCCAAACGGGATGTGGAAATCATTTCCTCTCAGATGACAAATGATGGGCTCAATTCCACCCTCTCTGGTCACTTTAGGCTTGACCTAGAGCTGATAGGAAACAATGAGAGTCTTTCCGTTAAACTAAATGGATTTTATGTCGGACCCATTAAGTAAGGGCTTATTTCACTTCATTGATTGTGATGTCAAAAATGAGGTATTAAGAGTGATTATGGATGGCAGACACGTTCACACAGCAAAATCCCAGTGGTGGGAAGAAAAAAGAGGGTAAAAGTTTTTGCGTGTCAGTGCCATAAACACCGATCAAAGATGCCTCCTTTGCCTGCGGGAGGGGATTGAAACACCGAACTGGTTTATTCTGGCTTTGGTATAAGTGTGAACATTTTCCATTTATTTTTGAAAGGGAAAAACAATTGTAGCTGTATAAAATATCAAGGCCAAAGACAAATAATTTGTTCTGCATGGGTAACGTTGCTAAAAATTCTTCAGAAGTCCACTTTTGGAGGCTTAGTGTGGATGCCAAAAATCCAGTGCTTGCAAGAGGGCAATTAATGCTCCTTTTTTCTTCCAAGAGTGGGGTGCAGGCAGCAGTGATGCCTTTTTCTTTGCAGGTCACAACAATGAGACCCCATCAGTGCAAAGGGAGGATCGGGTGGGTGTCTCAGTCTCCCAGGTCTGCTGACACTCACAGTGTATATTGTTTTAATCCAGTCAGAGCAGTTCTTTACTCTCTGTTGCAGACTTCCCAAAGGCAGGCTACGACACAGAATCTCAGGACTCTGTTAACCCTTTGGTTTAGGAAACTGAACTGTGATTTTTCAGGGGTTCTTGACAGTATAGTCCAAACCGAACCTGAAACAAGGGCAGCTGCTTAGCTTCTGAGACAGGCTGTCCTGATTTGGCCTTTTTTTATAAAATTATCTTTATGAGTGATTTTACCTTTATATTGCTTTTTAATAAACTCCTATTTGCCTGTTAGCTCACACGACATCCTGATTTCTGTGGGAGGAATTGCTGGATATTCCAAGGGCTATGGACCACTCAGCCATGACCATCCAGTTAAAATCCCTGATCATCTTTAAAAGCCAAAAATTCCTGATACCTGTTATTTCTAACCAAGCCTTGAATTCTGGTACCTTTATGACTAAAGTTTCCCAAAGGAAATACTACAGAATCAGTATCTGAAAGCAGGATATTTCTGTATTTTTTGAAGTCAAAGTTCTCAGCAGCCATTAACAGACTTGATTCATCTCATGACTCAGAATTTGTGCAGCTGGTCCAAGGCCAGCACAGAGGCTGACACGTGCTACTTCTCTCTCCTTCTCCAAAGATGCGATCTTGCCTTAGTTACCCAAAGCACCTCCTGCCCTTGGATCAACTTCTTCATCCAAGGAGAAGGTCAAACGAGTGACATGTAACAAAGAGGAATTTGATTTTTCATTCCAACAGAAAGTTCTCCTTGTAACAAATGAAACAGTCTGATCCCTCTAGAAACTGTTACTGATTGAAATACAATTGAGGTACATCAGGAATCCAGATGAACCCCTGCCTGCTCATCAAACCAAGGAAAAAATATCGGTGGCTTTGAAACAGTCTCAACATGAGAAGCTGTGCTTAGAGGATCAAGTATATCATGGGATCTTAGCAACTTTTGAAAAAAGACCTTTTCCTATTTTCCTTTGTTTGAAAATATAGATCAATATCAAATTTGATCTTCTTTGGTTTTCTCAATATGCGTTTTGAAATCTATGTAATTGTGTTTACTGCCGGAAATGCAGGACTATATTGATGGCACAATGGTAGAACACATGGCAGGACTATTATTTGATACACAGACCACCCGACTACAAAATTATGTTTCTCCATTATTTTCCTGAAGATGCAATTAAACTTCATTAGTCACATAGATAATCAAATTATAATTTCATGTCTGTCTCTTGTTTAGGAGCTTAACTCTCATTGATTTGAAGTCCCTAAATTAGTGAGCAACCAACATATATTCTCTCTGCATTTTGCTTTATGTTTTCTAAACAATCAGTGCTTACATCTTCTATGATCTATTTGGGTTTTACTTTTAATACAAAATTCCAGACTTGCACCAAATTTTAAAATGTTTTAAAATGTTTAAAAATTCAGCCATTGGTTTCAGTTCACAGATTATTTAAATAGTCAAATAATTTTAAAACATCACTCTCTTCTGAGAGGGTATAGGTACACTACTTTCCCATTAATTGCTCTGATATTAAAGATACCTTTGTGTTATTTCCCAAGGTAATTGTCTATTGTCCCCATAAAATCTTGTGGGTTTGTGGCCCTGAAAAATACACTTTTCTCAGAAATACCGACAAGAGAGAACTCTTCAGCAGAATTTGAAATTTCATTATCTAGCCTAATCTAATCTAGTACAAGGCACATCCTTCTAAAATCACTTGTTTTACTTGCAGTAACTCTTCTCTATTACATTACTAGGCAAGGCTGTAATCCCATTTCATGTTTAATGCTGGCAGCAGGAGGACTGTGACATCAGGTTAATGTATATGTTTCAACATTTCCCCTGCAAGTGGCTGTAGGTGCCAAGGAGCCAGCCCTTCTTAGATACCTGTGTCACCCTGAAAAGTTGTCCAGTCCAGAACTAATTCCATTAGTGTTTGGAAAGCTATTTATAAGCCTGCCTTCCGTGGGATGACCTTATTAATTAGATTGGGGGAAGGCTGAGGGAGGGAGAGGTGCTCGTTTCACAAGGCTGTTGACATGCATTTCAGTAAGAAGTGCTTCGCCTTCACACTATTTAAAAAAAAAAAAAAAAAAAAAAAAAAAAAAAAAAAAAAAGACTGTTAGATAAAATAGAAATCTGGGTCAGTTTGAAGCAAGAAAAAGGGCCCTGGGTTGATTTGCCCACTGGATCTGTACTGCAGAGGGCATGTTCGAGGACATGCTAAGGGCATGTTTGAGCACCACCTCTAGCTGTCCCCCTAGTGCTCTGGAGCATCCCCCAGCTCACACTTCACCATGAGCTTGTCCCCAAAGCTTTACCTTGGACTCACCTGAGACCTACTGCTGTCCTGTTCTTACAGTCCACTTTATTGCAAAACTGATCTTTGTGTGAGAAACTTGAAGAAGAACTAGAATTGCCTTCAAAAACTGCATCAGTAAGTTACGTTTATCAGCCAATAAGATCTTTTCAGAATGTACTTCTACCATGGCCAGACACAGGTGTGAAGCAGTCACTTGGTTACAACCACGTTTTCTTCGGCATTTTCTCTCTAAGGGAAAGAGCTTTACCTCTACAGCTTCTAAACCAAACTTTAGTGAAACCATCACCTTCCTCCATTATGATGTACACCGCTAAGAGAGGGAGGCTAGATCCTCATCTTCTGTTTGTTACAAAGTCAAAAGAAGGCAGAAGAGTATTTTTCTCCACCCTAATGTAGACTGGGAGTGGAGAGGAGTTTCACCTGTCAGACTTGTTTCCCATGCCTCATTTTGGGCTGTGCTGCTCAGCCTGCCTCCCTGCTGCATTACATTTGCTAAGAGCTTCCCGAGCCGTAGTGTGCTCCTGCTGCCTCCAAAGTCAGCCTGTCACCACTGACAACTCCAAAAAGTAAGTACCTGGGAACACGAGCAATGTTTTGTCACCAGTACATCCATTTTGGCAGCTGTGCTGTTGATGAATGTTTGCTTCTCTGTTACCTGTTTAACAAATCAGAAGAGTAGTTATTGTGCAGGCTTAGAGTAAGAACTGCTCTGTGCTGAACAGCCAGAAGAAACTCAGCTTTTGTGAGAGATGTTTAGTTTATTAATATAACCTCCTGATGGAATTTAATTCACCACTGGCGTCTGACACGGCACTTCAAATTTCATCTTGGGCAGCGAAAAGGAAGCTTTCAGCAATCCCTGACAATTTGTTTGATAGATTTGTGCAACCCAAGCCAATTTTGCAGGGCAGTGAAAACTGCCATTACTGTACCTACAGACCCCACTTGTGTGTCCCTATTTGCATAATCCCATAAAAGCATTTGACTTCTGATTCAGAAATTATACATTTGTGTGTGTCAATTCAATGCTCACAAATAGTCCAGGAGAACAAACTCCTCCATCCCTAGCCAAGCAGATAGTTCTCATGAAGGACCAGCAGGAGATCCTGCATAGGTGAACTTTTACCTAGAAATAATACTAAGGGCAAACCACACAGCTCAGGTACTCATTGACTTCACTGCTAAGACTGTCAACAGATTTCCTGTGCAAACACCTTCTGTTAGGAACCAAACTGGGATTGCCCAGTTCATGTTGGACAATCCATCTTACAAATAGCTCACAGCACTGATCAGAATGAAACTATATTTTCATTGCCTAATGAAAAAGTAAGTTACGTTTCTTATTAACAAGGCCTTGGCTATTCATTTTCAATATATTGCTCCTTCTGCTAAACGCACTACGTGATAGTCCCCCGCAGCAGGGATGCACTGAGTAAGGAAAGTTCTTCCATCTTCTTGCAACCCTGACTCATCTATTAGAATACATTTCTGGCTGAACCCCCTGTGATGTATTTCTATTCTTGAGAACACTTTTTAATCAAATGGACATTGGGTATTTGAATGGGGTTTGGTTTTTTGCTTTCATGCTTTGTCAATAAGAATAATCAGACTAATAACATTTTTGCTTCCTTAGTTTTCTATGTTTAGTGCCAATTTTTAGGATTTAGATTTAATAGTTACTTGGCCCGTAATAAGGGGTTTCTTTTGCTGTGTTTTTTTAAAAGGCATTCTGATTCATTAGATCACAAAAAGCAATTACAGAGATGAGTTCAACAAGAGTCACTAAAAACATGTTATTAGTCAGGACTGCTTTAACAATATCTATGCTGAGAAATTTAGTAATATCCTTAAGAGACACAGACATTCAGTTCAAAATCTTTCAGTCTCATCACTGCTGTCACGATGTCTGGTTCCTCTCAGCCAAGCTGCATGATTTGAATGTTCTCATTTTCATTCAAAATAAACAAGTCTGAAACAGTGATTTTTAACTACACCTTGAATATGTAAATCTGTGATGCTCCAGCACCAGGAAGCTACACCAAGCGTTGTCTTAAAGATCTCACAATTTGCAAGATCTGTGACCACAGAACGAAGGTGGAAAAACAGGCTTTGAAACCTATGACGAGAAAAACCTCTGTGACACATTTGCTGGTAGACTCTAGATCAATGTCAAAGGCAGTGTGAAAGGAAGTGAAAATGAGAGTGGTTTTGGAAGAGACAGAAAAACAGCCAAAGAGGAGCAGGGGGAGTGGCAGAAGATGGACACAAAATGCAGTGCCTCCATGGGCACCTTTGGAGGTCCCAGCAGATTCATTTTCCAGGAGTCAGTCCAGCTTTTTACCAGAACCACAAAGAAACCAGCCTTCCCGTCCTGGTGTCCATAATGTCACATGTTCCTGAACATTTTCACAGCCTGAAAGAGTGGATTATTGGGGCAGCGATAGAGGAATGCAAGGATGGGTGTGTGGTATCATGTAAGAAGGCAGTTGCGCCATTGCAAGTTCTACCTCAAAATAAAGCGCTGCTGTCGGGATATCGCTGAAGCTCTAGATGTTCAAATGCAGCCACACACGCGTGGCTGAGTTCTCAGTGGTGTCCTCAAACTTTGCTCCGTTTGGATTAACAGATAACATAAGCAGTATGAAACTTTATTCGCAGTGACACTGTTAAATCAGATGACGGATTGTAAGAACTTATTAACAGTGATACCTCACTGAGATTAATGGAAGTATTCCTTACGGAACTAGCCTGGCTCTACATTTCAGGAGCTCTTCTCTCCGGCAACAAGCTCTACCCTCCCCTTCGTGCAAAGTTGAGCAACCGACCGTCTGCAGCGGTCTTCTGGCCCAGCCCCAGCTGTCCTTGCAGCAAACCCCTACTGGAGACCAAAATCTGCAGTTTGTACCAGAAGAGCTTATTTTCCATCCTGAAACTAGAGAAACTAAGGGGCAAGTCCTGCCATGGCAGTCTACAAACCGGTTACCACCTCATTGCTCACTCCTGGCATGGAGGATGACACAGTAGAAGGAATTGAGGGTCATGAAAAGTCACATTTAGCCCGACTGCCAGCCAAGTCCTGACACTCACGCTTCCTTCTGCTGCCGGTGGTGGAGGTGGTCACCCAGCAGAGGCGGCACGTTCAGCTGGGGAGATGGCTTACAAACCACGGCAGCGGCAGCCAGCAGATCTCATCTGTCTCTGTCCTTCCATAAAAGATGTTGACACTGGATACAGTTTATTTGTCCAAACCAGTGGTTTGCTTTGGTGTGCCTATACTAATCGCTTTTTTGAGGGCTGGAACTGTTCAAAATCCCATTGTAAACAAGACCTGAGATTAGAAGACAGAAGCCTGAATAGAACTTCATATTCTCCTAATTCATGCCCTGATTTGTACTATACAAGGCGAGACCACGTTCATCTTACGGAAACATGCTTGACACTGTCACTACACTCACGTAAAATAACCCTGGCTTGGAACAGTTTGGTTTGAGCAGATAAGATTATGGTTTGCGGCTGGGGGAACGAGCAAGACAGCTCGCCAGGTTATCACGACCGGCCCAGCCGCTGTAACCTTGATTTAGGGCGGTGTTAATTACCCCCCGTGCAGCTTTAGGTGACAGCAGAGCCAGGGCTCTGCCGGAGGAGCGTTCCGCCGGGCTGGGCAGGCACCGTGTGTGCGGGCAAGCGGGCGAGGGCACCCCGGGACACGGCAGCGCTGCAGCCCCGGCCCCGGGGACCCTCAGCCCCGACATGGCGGCTGCCGCCCCCGCTGTTGTTGTTTTCCAGGACAGGCCCCGCTTGGCCCACCCTCGGCGCGACCCCGCCGCCCAGGCCGCGGCTCCCGGCCCCACCCGGAGCCCCCATCTCCCGGGGAAGAGGCGGCCCCCGCGGCCTCCCCTCGCCCAAGGGGGTCCCCGGCTCCTGGCCACCCCTCTCCCCGCCGCCATCCGCCTCCCGCCATGGCCGCGGCGGGGGCGGGCCGCTGTGGGCGGGCCGGGGCGGAGGGAAGCGCGGGCCGGGCGGGCTGAGAGGTGCCGGGAGGCTGGTTAAAGCGGCCGCCCGCGGCCCCCCGCCCGGCTCCCGCGCCTCACGGACGGACGGCTCCGGCCGTCGCTGCGCGCCGCGGGGCTCGCCCGCCAATGAGGGCCCGGACCCCGGCCCTCGCCGCCTCAGGAGCCGCCCGCAGCCTCCCGTCCCGACCCCCCGCCTGCTGCCCGGCCGGGGCGGGCGGCCCGGACCCATGCGGCGGCTCCAGGAGAGGTTCAGGAGGTGAGGTCGCCCCGTTCCTCGGCGGGCAACCCCCCACCCGTTCCTTCGCGGTGCCCCCGGGCGCAGCCGTGCTCCCGCCGCCGCGCTCCCCTCTCGGCCGGGCGGGCGCGCTGGAGCGGGGAGTCCCGGGCGGCCGCGGCGGAGCTCAGGGTCGGGTGAGGGCTGGCGGGGGGCACCCGGGGTTTCCTCCTTCCCCCGCCCCGTTTCGCCTGTCCCCGCGCGGCCCCGCTGCCGAGGCGCTGCCGGTCGCCATCCCCGGGGCCGAGGGCCCGCGGCATCGCCGGGGCCGGGCGGGGAGCGCGGAGCCGTCCCGCCGGGGCGTGGAGGGGTCTCATTGTCTTTTCTTTGTTCTCTCTCTCTTTTTTTTTTTTTTTTCTTTTTCCTTTCCCTCCTTTAAGTGGGTGAAGGTTCACGCATCCGGCCGCGTCCCGGCCCCGCCGCGCTGCCGCCCCCGGCCCCGGCCCGACCTGTGGCTCCGAGCCGCCGCCCGCACGGGGCTGGGCTGGGCTGGGGGAGCCCCCGCTGCCCCCCGGCTCCTCGGTCAGGGCCCCGCCGCCCCCCGGCTCCTCTCTCTCCTCTGTCTCTGTGTGTTGTGCCTTGTCCGGGTGTCTCTCGGGCGGAGGGAAGATGCTGCTGGTGTTCGCGGGGGGGTCGGTTGGGTGACGGTGCGGTCGCGGTTCCTGGGTAAACGTGGGGGGCTGGGGGTGGTTTGGGTGCTTCCTTGCTCAAAGTCCAGGTGCGAGGCCGATAGCTGCTGGGTGACAGCCTGTCTCCCAGATAACACCGGTTTCTGCGATGGTACACTGCTGTCGGGCTGCCCTGCTCTCCTGTCACCAACTTGCTCGAGAAACCAGCACCTAAGTATTAAAAGGGAAATAAAATTGGAAGAAAACTGAAAGAGACAAAAATGTGAATACAGTCAGAGCTGGTTTCTGTCCTAGCCCACACCTAGGCTGTTACCCTGAGCTCGGTTGTGCTGCAGCATCTGGTGTGACTTCGCTTCCCGCTCTTTCACTTGAATATTTTGCCTTTTGTACTTGCCAGAAGGTTGAGGAGGCTTTTAGGAGGCCAGTGGGATGCACAGGCACTGTTTTCCATGACCTAACCTAAGTATGATACCACAGTTGTTACTGGATTCTCAGAGTATTGCAGATTTCATTTTATCTTTGGTATTGGGCTGTATGTACGTGAACCTTTACACAGCCTGTGATTTTACCGCTGTTTCCAAGTAAGCGGTCTGCTTCTGTACTGATCTGACTTATTTCTGTGGCTCAGTTGTTCAGCAATAGTAAAGATTATGTGAACAGTTACAAACCACAACTAGATGTTTTCTAATCCAGGAAGGAAGGTGCCTAGTCCGGAGGAATACGGCTCTATTTTTAACTGAATGGACTGAATTCGTAAAGAGGAATAACTACCAATTTGGTCAAAGGAAGCAAGCTTTTTATAAACCTATTAATTTCTCTTCATAATCTTACTAAAATGGTCACAATTAAAATGCAGTGCTGATCTATTTTGACCTGCTTGTGATTTTTTTTGTGCTGTTTTTCCTCTTGAAAACAAAGAGCCTAGATAAGATAAACATTGCTTCAGTATCTAAATATGTAACCCCCTTTAATGTATACTGCTGCTGGGATGTGGAGTTGTCCCCACCTTGTTGCAGTTTCTCATATGCTTTTATTTGTGGTTTACTTGGTCTAAATGGCCTCTCCTGTGCTGGAAAGCACGAGAAAAAAAAAGATACAAAAAGGCATAATGTGCTTTTAAGCTGGTAAAAGGAAGTATGAGGCCTTTTGAGCTGAATAAAGGAAATGTACTTCCTGAAAAGACTAAAAAATCCAGATCTTTGAGGCTATTGTCAGTGCCTGCTGGTTTTACTGACGTTTTACTTCATGCTTACAAGAATAATTCATTCAGCAGATGGGACTCAAAAATAAGGCAGGATGTGAAAAGTGCTTTTCTCCAGTTTTGGGGTATGAGCTTGCTGTGATACCAGACAAATGCCATACAGATACATGCAATAGATTTGGGGTTTTATCATTTGTTTTTCTGAGTTGGGTTTGCATGTGAAGACAAAGCATTAAGAACCCTCGGATTTTGCTCCTCCTTTCTCTCCCGAATATGATCATCTCTGAATTCTGGAATGACTATGAAACATATAGTGTCTGCTCCTTGGAAATGGATAGAAACTTGAGATCAGGAATGTCTCACAAAGAATGGATTAGTCCATATGTTTAACATTTTAAATATTTGAAGTGTTTCAAGATCAGAGTTCAAGCAGTGTAAAGGGAAGGGCGTGAGTTTCTTCTCTCCTGTTTTAGATTGTCGTGTGTCTTTCCCAATACCCCTTTTCTACTTCTGTTGGGAATGTGTTCATCAAAGAATGTTGTTTGTGTGCTGTGAAACTAATAATAAACCTCGGACTTCCTTGGCCTCAAGTGATTCTTTAGCTTTAAGAGTGTGTTTAAGTTGTGAAAATGAATTTATAACTCTAGTGCAAAAGCATTCTGTTTTCCTGGCTGGCTGCAGGGAGTTATTCATCTGCTAATTTCAGAAATTTCAAATTCTGATATTGAAGGAGTTAATATTTTATATTGGATATCTTGGATTGTCAGTATCTTAAATGGAGAGGAAGTTATGTGCTCCTGGGAGCACACTGCATATCCCCAATGAAATTATTCTGGTTTCACTGGAGTTCCTATGAAAGAATACATGAGAGATTTGTTAGAGAATCAAAATGCTTCACTTAAAGGTGTTTCTAGTAAATTGTAGTCCAGTTCAGTGGGATCTTATCAGACTGTCGTGCATGTGATAAATAACCTTAATGGTTGTGTTCTAGAGAGCCTTTGCTTAGGAGGAAAGAGTCTCTGAATGCTGTGTGTCATGTTTCCACTTCTAGGCAGGTGAGCCTATATTCCTCACAATTATCTCTTTTCAGAAGAGGGAAACTGAACCTGTAGATAGGAGGAGAAACAATGACCCTGTGTTGCAGTATTCATGTGGCAGGAAACAAAAAGCATCCGTTGTTGGTGATGGTATTGGGTTCGTTTGTTTATTTATCTTTAAGAGAGAACAGAACAGTTTTTGTCTCTAGACTGTCAGTGAGTCTGCAGCCAAATTCTTCTGCCTTTATCTTGCCATGTCATTTGTTTATGTAACTACAGGAGTCTATGACTTTTTTGACTATATGTGTCAAAATTATTTTTCCTGGTTTTGAGGAGCACTCTGGTGTAGTGTATCCCAAAGCAGCTGTTTTCAAGCTTCAGGTCAGTTTCTTAAGGAAATAAACATGAATGGTCAAACCGGAAAAACTCAAGGGAAGCCTTGGTGGGAATTACTGCCCTGTTCAACCCCTCTTTAAATGACCCTTCCTCTAATGTTGATCCTGATAACTCTTGTAGATAGTGTTATAAAGAGGCACAGGGCAATAACGGGAGCTTTGCTGAAGATGCTGTCTGTGGGCAGTGACCTGCGCACACGTGCTCCAGCGCTTGCTGCCTGGCTCTGGCAGCCTGCTGCCGCTGGTACCTTGCAGAAAGGAGAGGGGCAGGCGTGTCCAGCATCCAGCAAAGTGAGATACTGGTGTGTTTACAGATCATTTTCTTTAAGGTAGAGGTAAATTCTAACTCCTCCTCTCCTCCCAAAACCCACTCGTGGTGGCGGTGGTGGTGTTATTGGTATAAACACGAGGGGATGGGTAAATATTGCTGATGGTGGTGTTTGGGTGGAAGAAAAGCAAGTTCCAGTTGTTGTGGGAGGCCAGGAAAGCTTTCTGTTCAACAGCCATGTTACTAACCTTTTTTGTTATTGTTTTGAATTAAATAATTGAAGTATTTATTAAACAAAACAAACATGTTTGAAATGTTTTGCAAGTGTGAAGTTTTCACACACCTGCTGCTTGTCTGTTTTGCCAGCCTAAAGTGACCGCACAGGTGAACGAATATTTGCATCGTTCCTGGGCTGGCACAAACAAGGGGGAATAAAAACCCAACCCTAGATAACAGAGAAAGGATAGCTTTGTTAGTGTCTTTATCTTCTGTTTTACTGCTAAGAACACCGTTGTTAAATTAGTGAGAATAAGAGGTTCTAATAATAAATGGACTTTCTAAAGTGTTTGTTCATAATTCTGTCTGAAATCCAATGTTACCCCAGGCTCTGTTGTGACTGCTTCAGAAAGATACAGTATATTTTCCTTTTGATTTAGATGTATTTAGCAGCAAAAAAAAAAAAAAAAAAAAAAAAAATTAGAAGTAGTCCTCTAGTGGATAATAGAAGGTCCCATTAGCAGGCTGCCTTCAATTATTTATAGATTTTTAGATTATGATAATATCTTACATAGAAATTTGGAGCAACAGAAATAATAAAGCTAATACTGAGGATAAGCTTATTCCTTTGAGTTTTTTAGTTTTGGGTGTTTTTTTTTTTCTTTCTCATGAGACTTCCAAGGTACCACCATGGCCTTTGGAGAAATGTAATAATATTTTAGATGTAATTGGTGAAAGGTTTCCCATGACTTGGAATTTATGGAGTTGAGCAAGGGCAGTCTAATCCTGGTCACTCAACTGAGCCAACAGATAACTTTTATTTTTAAATGTTTGCCTAACTTGGAAGCAGAACAGAGTAAACTGAATGTTCCATCTGCGGAGAATGCTGAGATGGTCTTCAGCAGCTGGTGTAGACCTGTGTGGACTGGACAACAAAATTGTTTTCCAAATGTTCTGCAAGCCTGTGTATATGACTATAATGTCATTATCCTCTTGGAGACGAGAGCAAGGTGTCGTTTGTCACTGGCAAAAGAATTGCCATTTTTTAACAATGTCTTAATTCCGGTGGAATTATTCATTTGCTAACAACCATTTATACCCAGTGTCTGTGAATGAAATTTGTGGTTTTCTTATTCCTTGTACTAGTAACAGCTGAAACTGTTTGTAGACACTGACACAATTTGGAGAGACATCATGACACTGTGTTATTTTATCAATGCTGTTAAATTTTCATGTATCAGTTTAGGAAAAAAAAAAGGTTTTCTTGACTGATTTATTAAGTGATTTGTAAACCAAGTGTCTTATCCTAGAAATCTGGGACTGCTTACTCAAACGATAAGATTCTGGTTGGGATTTTTTTGTTATTTGTCTGTTTCCCTGATTTGGGATCAACCAATGTTTTATGGATGTCATAAAAAGAGGGTTGGTTTTTATATAAGTGTCGCTAACAAAGCTGCTCTCAGTTCTGAACATACAGACATGTTCTGTGTTTGTTGTGAAACTGTTCCTGGCTTGTTGGATACTGGACTAATTGTCAATGCATAGTTTTATAATAGTCTGGAGTAAACTGGAATTTATTAGTGAAAGAGAATCACCTTTGTGTGATGGCAGGCTGTGCTGGGATAACATGCCTGGTACTGCAGCTGGAGCAGTTCATAGCTTGGCTTTGCCTGTCTTTTTGCACATAAATGTGTGCTCTCTTTTGGAGGTTTTTATACACAGATTTAAACTGTGTAGTTTCACAGAAACAGCTCAAGTGTTTGGTTGTTCAGAATAGTTAAATACAACGTTTGTATTGCCAAACTCTTCCAAAACTTTCTCAGATTTCGTCATAGTTGGTTTGACTTGCATAGGCTGTGTTTGGTGTGATTGTTTGTTAGGTAATGTTTGAAAATTCTTAGAGGAAAAGGTGCAGTGTTGATGGTAAGCCTCTTGGAATTTTTCCTCTTCAGAGTTAACCATTAGAGTGTCCTTTCATCTCTGGGTAGCTTGGATCTTACAGACAGAAGATAGGATTAGCCCTGAAGAAAAACTGAGCCATCTAATGCTCTGAACACAGATATTGCTTGCTGTAGGAATTGAAAAGTCAATGTTGAAGTTGGTTTATTCCGAGGTGTTACAGAACTGGAGTATTGCTGTAGTTTCAAGAACTTCTTAAAAGAAGTTGCCAGCTATGGTGAAGTCTGTCTCAAGAGTAACTGGAATCCATGTTATGTAATTTAAATAGGAAAGAGTTCATTCTTCATCTATCCAAGCTGTAGGATAAGAGGGGGTCTGACTTCTGTATGCTAAGATAACCATCCACCGTGACAGGCAGTCACATACATACATACATTTCTGTTAAGAGAACTCATCTAGGAGAACTTACAGTTCAAGTAACAGTTCCTTTTAACATGTCTGTACTTATAATTTTTAGCACTACTAGGTTAGAGGTATTTCTTCACGACACTCGAAAGAGATGGTTTATTCCCTTTCCTGAAAACACCTCTTCATTATTCAACAGGTTCATGAACCACCCAGCTCCAGCAAACAGCCGCTACAAACCCACTTGCTATGAACATGCTGCTAACTGTTACACACATGCAGTAAGTATGTTTCTTTTTTTTTTTAACACAGATGTTTCAGTAAATTTTTGTGGGTTTACATAGCTAAATGCTTACCTTTGCCTGAGCTTATTCATAATTACAACCTCTCTGGTTGTGTTATATAAGCTTTAGCTGTAACAGTCCAGAAAATGTAGCGTCAATTAGAGGGCTCGTGCTCACTAGTCCCTGTTCTGAATCCCTAGGAGCTCCAAATGCTTCATAAGATTCCTTCTCACCAGAGGACGTTACACGTCTTTAGGTGTTTTTCCTCTGTCCCAGTTAAAGGATGACTTGGTAAGGTGAACATGGACCTCTAAACTAGTTAATATTGCAAGGCAGATTTCCCAGTACTGTGCTGATATAATATTGTACAAATTGTATACTGCAAGAATAAGAAAGATTTATTCATGTTAGAAGTGGAAGGCTCCGTAAGACTGTCCTGTGGATATTAGCTAGAACTGGAATGGCTTAGTTATGATAATTAATGTCTATTAATTAATTCTTTGAGAAATCTGCTGTTTTGAAAGAGGCACTGCCGATGCTGACAGCCCTTCTGGAAATCCCAGCCTGTCCTTATTTTCATAATGTAAGGACTCATACTGGATGTGAGTATCTGATATATACAAAATAAGGAAGCTGTCCTTTTTTTTTTTTAGTAATTGGGAAGTTTAATTGGCTGTCTGGCATTTTTAAAAGGACTTAAATACGTGTGTGTTTGTTTTTTAAGGCAGTATTTGCTCTTTAATAAAAGCAGCCTGTGCTTCTCCTCAATCCCTTGTTTAACTCCAAACATCTGAAGTATGTTTGACTTTGTCCTCAGTCTCTTATCTCCAGTGTGTCTGAGTGAGCTACAAATACAAGTGCTCAGGGTAGTGCATGGGACTCTTAAGTTCTAGAAGGAGCTTTATTCTTAAAGATGCTGTGTGTATATTTTATAAATTGCCAACGTACAGCTCTGTGGTGTTGGTAAAAACAGAATCGTCTTGGTTTATGCATAGAAAAGCTAAGTGAAGCTTATGTGGGTTTAAGACAAGGGTCTCGTCCAGCAATATGTAAATATATGCATATTTGTCTAGAGAATGAAGCAACATTCTGTTGGTTAATACAAATATCTAGCTGTCTCATAATCCTTGTACAAATCTTGTTTACTCTGGCTAAAAAGTTAGATTTCAAAATATCGGGCAAAAGTTGTCGTGCTCCTTAGCAATTCTAGCTTTCATCTAGTTGAAAAACAGGCATGTCTTACTCCTGCCTGTTAGCGGGAGGTTACAGCCGAGATGTCCTATCAGTATTTTCTGACATGCTGTGGTTTCTGGTGAAGCTGTGTAATTGCTTTCTGAACAGTCAAGCTGTGTACTAAACCCACCATGGATTGCTCACAGCTTGGGGATATGCAACATTAGTGCACCTTTGGAAAAAAAAAATAGTGTCGTATAAAAGAGGGATTGTTACTCCTTAAATATACTTGTATGGAATATTAATCAAAACTTAAAGCCTTGAAATAGGAATCTAAGCTGGGAAGGCAGAGTGGATTAAACAGAAGAAGCTGGGGTGGGATGCTCGCTTCTCCTCTGTGTTACAGACTGTGTTAGTCAATGTTAGATGGGCAAGTGGTCGAGTCTTTGCTGCTAGGTTACAGCATGAGTTTTCAATTAGTCACTGATGTAAGTTCTACAGAAGAGTTTAGCGATGGTTCTCCATGTATTTTTTTCAAAGCTTTATTGATAATTCAGAAAGTAGTCAGCTGGCCACATTCCTCAGTGGGTATCCCATCTCTTTTTTGATTTAAAAATACATAGCAGTCAGTTTAGGCAACTGTTTAAAAAAAAAATTAAAAAACCCCACAACAGCAACAACAATAAACAGGGCATACAATTGCATGTGTAGCTTTTTGTTACAATACTTAAAAAGTAACTTTGTGTAGTGTAGTAAGGTATCTTCACATTTCTAACTAGTAAGGCTATTTAAAATGTCTTGACTTTTTTTTAGCTTTAAATGAAGCACTGACTTGGCTTTAGACACTAGGAGACAGGAAGGGCAGCTAAGCGGTTGAATGCAGAGGCAGAAAAGCTGCTCTCTGTTTAGAAGAACAGGAAGGAAACAGTGTATGAGAGAAGCAGGAGTCGTAAGAATTTGAGCTGTAAGGTAAGCTAAATCTGAGGGGAGGGATGGCTCTTTCATCGTGAAACTTTCTAGTGTACAAAAGATTTATCAGACAAAAGACATGCTCTGTTGTATTAAAACCTCAGAAGTTAGACACAACTTTCTTTATGCTGCTCTAAAAGTTTCTTCCAACTGCCTTAAAAGGAGGAATTATTCTTAGAGTAAGTTGTAGTCTCCATTCCCATCTTGGTTTGTGCAGTGCACGGAAAAAAAGAAAAAAGTATAAATATTTCAAAAATGAGGCGTGGCGCATTTAGCAGGGTATTTGGGCATGGGAGAAGGGGTCATCAAAATCTTAGGAAGTCTCTTGTGGTGAGCATGCCTCTGTTCTCCCTGACTGGTCTTAGCCCTTTCCCTGCTCTCTCCATTGTACAAGGCAAGTTTCGAGTAGGCTTCCCGCTCCATGATGGTTTGTAACTTCATGCTCTCTTTTTGTTCTGGCAATTCTCTAGAACGCTTAGTGACACATGCCTGCTGTCTTGTTCTGCAAATCTCTCTACCAGCCCCATTTCTGATGTAGCAAGTTATTGATGAGGGTGCTAAAATTGGTAAACTGAAGCATCACAGTCTGATATTCATTTGGAAGTTGTACTTCATGATGAAATAAGCAAAGCTTTTTGTGACTTGTAGCTAGTTTTATTAGTGGGAATGTTGGCAACTTAGAAATGCAGTGTCACTGCTGTAAAATGACACAGCACAGTCACACTTGTTCTGTTAGTTCTTTGACTACTTTTTTGGTAAATATCCCTTCTTTTAGAGGATTGATTGATTGATTGCTTCTCCATTCTGTCAAATGCAGTTCTTGTGCTAGAGATTATTTTTTTTTAATTAAGATGGGAAAATTTGCCTTGTTTTGCCGAGTGGGATGTTATATCTCTTTTGTAAGATGGATGTTAGATACAATGAAGTCCATTGTATCATGTTATCTGGTATGGCATTAGTATCTACAGAACTTTCCCCAGTTGGCTGGAACAGCAGGGTATCATCTCTGGATTTTTGTCTTTGATCTGGCTATTTTTGGTCAGGAAAAAAGTAATAAAACATCTCTTGTTTAGTCTATGTGTTCCCATGATGCATATCAGGCACAGAGGGGAAAGTGTTTCCAAACAGAAAAAACAATAAATCCTTCTCATGTTAGTATAGTGCTGTTCCTGTGAGATGTAGAATTGTTCTGCAGAGCCAGGACAAGGCAGAGAACAGATTAATTCAGTTCTTCATCCATGTACTCATTTGTAGCTTATTCTTCATTCTGAAGGTGCAAATAAAGAGGTGGTAAGAGAATTGCTTATTTTTTTTAACCCTGCAACTTTAATTACTAGAAAATGTGATTGGCAGCAAACTCTGGCCCATTTGAGCATTGCACATCACAGCTTAACTTGGGAAATGTTTATTTTAGTAGACTAGTAAAAAGCTGTGTTAGAAAGGCAGGTTGTTCTGTGTAATATCTAATTCTAGTTTCCCAAAAAGCCTTCCTGTGAAATGGTCTCAAGCAGAGCTCCAGGCAGTATCTCCGAGCAGCTCACATCCAGGCTTTTAGTAGGGAATTAGTGGGATTTGCTGCTTTGCCCAGTACTTGTGCTGGTGATACTTGTGGGTACATAATCCCTCTGAAACCTTCTAGTTCTCTGTCAAGTTTAGCCAAAGCTGAAATTTGCACCAGAAATTGGGAACTGATGAGTGTGGATACAGCATGACTGCACAGCTTAATGAAATGTGGCTAAAAAACTATTTCTGGAGCTTAGCATCTTCCTGTCTCCTGCAAAAACGGAATAAAACAACTGGCACATCTAATCAGTTCCTGCCTGTCCCAAGGGCTTCAGCGACACTTTAAGCTGTGTGCCATATGTGGAAAACAGCAGGGACTGATCTCCTGAGGAGTGAAACGCTTTAACCTTTCTTGAATTTGGGGGCTGTCCAGGATACATATATGGAAATTTATGGTTTGTGATAGATGAGAAGCCAGACTGGCAGACTATTTTTGGCCTTAGAGTGCATGAGGTCAACTTCCATCGTCTCATTACAGCACTCGAAAAGTGTTTTCACCTCTGGTCCAAATGCTGTGGGTACAGAAATCCCATACTTTTCATTTCCCTGGCTCTACAGCTTTTGGCACAAAAGTACTACATGTTGCAAAAAAGGAAGAAAATTTAATAGTAATGAAGCTACAGTTGATGTCCTTCAAAAGCCAGAAGTAAAAGCCACTTTTTTTTGTGTGTGGTTTTTTTAAACTCTCTGGATTAACCAACTGCTTTTCATTCGGTTTTCTCTGCATTTTCTGCACTGTAGCTGTGATCAGAGCCTCAGTTTCTTCTGGTCTGTACGCGGGTAAAGGACAAAGACAGCGCAGACTAGACCAGAACTTTGCATTCCAAACTGTCAAACCTGAAATGCGAAGCAGAGTTGCTGGGTTTGTTTAAACATCAGTTGTTCCTTGCTTTATTGTTTAGCATGTGAGACTTGGGTAAAACTAAGAATTTAACCTATGAAGCTTATTTATAATTCAAGTGAACCCATTAACATCTTAAGACCCTCTGGAGGGGCTGGAAGGGAACTTGTTCCATGTTTCTAGCTGAGAAGGCTGACAAAGGTGAGCCTTTGTAGTGGAAAGAGATGGATAGAAATGTCTGAGCCAGCAGGTTCTTTTCTTTAAATACTTGTTGGACATGCTTCCCCCCCAGTTTGTTCTTTTCTGAATGAGGCAAAAGGTACATGATGTAATTTGTTCTGGAAAGGATTGTAGTTTTAAATGTATGTGAAGCCTGCAGCCCACTTCTTGGCTACTTCATGTGAGCATGCTAACTCCATCGTGATGTTCTAGCAGTGGTTGTTCTGGAAAATCTGAATTAAAGCTGCTTGAGAGGGAGGTGGTAAGGAAAACAGACATGGGTACACTGCATTAAAAGAATATTGTCTTTATGCATTAAAAATCTATTCATAAACGAGATTTGCAGCTAATTTTTAATTTTATTTGATATCTAAAACCCAAGCTCTCGCAAAGCCTTTGCTTAATTTTCTTGTCTTCTACTTAACAGCATATTTCTAAAAGCTTTATTTTTTCATTTATGATTTAAGTTTATTTTGGTCTGTCCTGTGCTCTGCCTCTACGCACAAGAGGTGGTTTAGATCCCAGCCTTGAATAAGATCAAAACCTTTTTTAAAACACAAAGCAGAATGTGAAAATAAA
This sequence comes from Pterocles orientalis, assembly GCA_011057875.1. Lineage (NCBI taxonomy): Eukaryota > Metazoa > Chordata > Aves > Pterocliformes > Pteroclidae > Pterocles > Pterocles orientalis. Next base: position 522,842 of record WKFP01015200.1, on the reverse strand, counting down.
AAGCACTACTAAGACTTAGCCAATTTGTTTGTGCCATGGCTAGAGCAGCTGGTAACCTAGCCTGATACCCATGTGAGGAGCAGTTTATCACAAACAGGTGTAACCCAGATATCTGAGATATTGTCAAAGTCATGATGCTCGTGTGTCAACATACTGCTAAATTAAAAACTTGTTCTGGTTAGGAGCATGCCACCAAAACACAGGTTTATATGGCACAGTGCGGTTTTATCTGCCCTGCTGGCGCTGTGCGGTGGGTTGGCTGCAAGTGAAGACCTAACAATGGGCTTTTGTTTCCTTAGTTCCTCATTGTTCCTGCGATTGTGGGTAGTGCCCTTCTCCACCGGCTGTCTGACGATCGATGGGAAAAGATAACAGCATGGATGTACGGCATGGGGCTCTGTGCCCTCTTCATTGTCTCCACAGTATTCCATATCGTTTCGTGGAAAAAGAGTCACTTAAGGTACAACTATGAGATGTACAACATGTTTTATTTTCGTATTATTATTTTCCATTGTGTTTCTCAGTCAAAAACATGATCTTACAGAATTCTGGAGTGGTACCTTGTATTGAATCATGAAAAAAACACCCTTGATTCTGTTGGAAGAAATAGTGAGCCAAGCTCATATACAAACTTTAACATCTGCTGCTTTTTTGCAAGGAAAATATGTGGTTTCCTAGGCCCTAGTGGGTCTTAATCCAGAGGCTGTATGGGAAAACCTCATCTAAGTGAATGGTGGATATAATCCCACTGCAGAACTGAGAACACTATCTGGGACTATGCACGCTCAAATACTTTGAAGAACGCAGAGTTTGCCAGGAGGATTATAATACAATACACAGTTAACTAGCAGAAAGCCTCTTCGGGAGCAAGGCAGCAGTAGCAAAACTGAGATGTGATCTTTTTTTTTTAGTTGTTTTTTTCCCCCTTCATTATGACTCCTGTTTAATTCTGGGACAAAAGTTGGATTTAAGCAGTAGTCCCTAAATAGGAGCAGTCTTCCCAAAGCCTGTTGTGGTGACTTGTTCTCTGTCTCACTAGGACAATGGAGCACTGCTTTCACATGTGTGACAGAATGATGATCTATGTCTTTATTGCGGCATCTTACGCACCATGGTAAGACATCTGAAGCGCAGCTTCAGAATTAAAACTTTTTCCATTGCAAACAGTTTATCACTTTGGCTTTCCAAAATCTATAGATATCTTCTGAGATGCGATTGACAATATTCTATGTGATGTAATCTCCTGAGATTTTGCTGAAGAGAAAGCAATATTACAAAACAGCAGAAAGTAATTTATATTCCACATACCCCAGTCTATGCTTCCCTCACATCAGTGCAAACACAGCTTCTGCTTCTCTGTGTAGAGTGTCCAAGTGTTTTCTCCCCCATATTGCCTAAATTATAGATCTGAATATTTAAATATATTTATGTATTTTTATCAAACGCCACTACTCCTGTGTCAGTATGGTCCATTAGTTCATCACTTCTGTCTCTTTGAAATCTCTGTACCCCCAGGTTAAATCTACGTGAGCTTGGACCTCTAGCATCTCACATGCGTTGGTTTATTTGGCTGATGGCTGCTGGAGGAACCATTTATGTATTTCTCTACCATGAAAAGTAAGAATTATTTGTATTTAACTTTAAACTGAAATGAAAAGGTGAAAAATCACACATTGAAGTAAGAGCTTTGAAACAGTGGAAATATGTGATGAGAATGATGTGGACTTATATCTTGTTAGAAGATAATTGTACTCACCCTGTCATAAGATGTCTTCAGGGAGCAAGACCCAATGTTTCTGTTTCAGAGATGATCTACTGAGGTTCTTTACAAATAAGAAAATATAAGTTGTCTCAATGTTTTATTTTCACTAGTACTTAATGCAAATTAATGCATCTATGCAGTATTTAGAGAAGGTATTGCCTGCAACTGTACAATGCAGAGATAAATACTGGCTTTATTTTTGTCATAAAACAATGGTAACCTCTCTGCATTGAAAGCTTTTTGAATAGTTTTAACAGACCCATGCTAACATAAAATTTGAAGTATGTTTTTTACTGTTTGTCCTCTTGTACACCTCCTTAAATGACTCAAATTGTTCCTTTTTAGGTATAAGATTGTTGAACTCTTTTTCTATTTAGCGATGGGATTTTCTCCTGCTCTGGTAGTGACATCCATGGTAAGGAATCATTACAAACTCAGAAACTTTCCCTTTATGACTAGCTTAAGTTCCGGTGCAGCTCTTACTTCTGAAAAGATGTTAATTTTAGTCCACTGTAATTGTAAATGTTCTCTGCAGAAGAACCAAATACAGTCAATTATATTTTGGGTTTATACTTTACATACAGTGAAATGCTGCCTTGTTTTGGTGAATCTGGGTGGCAGGGTCTACATGACTATTATTTATTTATTTATAGTTACATACTTTAAGTAACTTTGAATAACCCTCTCTGCTGATATAAGTCTGACACCTCTGCAAGGTAATGCCAGTTACGGTACTTAACTATTCATGTGAGTGCTGGGCTGTACCAAAACCTTGCTGGATGCTTAATCTGACTAGTAGGAGTTACGCTAAACTCATGCTTACATGCAGTAATGTGGTTTTCTTTTTCTTCGTATTTGTCTGCTCTGCTAATGAGCATTAAGCAAAACATCAGACTTATCGTAATTCTTGAGTTATTCTGCTATTGCTTCTGTAGTGCTACTGAGATGTATTATAGGAATATATTATGTAATCTAAATATTTATATACTGGTTTTTCTCACATGTCCATCTTTCATATCCAAGATATTTGGAGTTATGACAGCCAGCTTTTTTGGGGCAGGGACGGGGGGACACTTTGTATTTTGTGCATAGAATACTCTTTCCCTCCTTTAAACCCCACCCCTGATCTTTCCTTGTTAATTGACAGAGCAACACCGACGGACTCCAGGAGGTTGCCTGGGGAGGCTTGATCTATTGTCTGGGCGTGGTGTTCTTCAAGAGCGACGGAGTCATCCCCTTTGCCCATGCCATCTGGCACATATTCGTGGCCACAGCCGCTGCTGTTCATTACTATGCCATTTGGAAGTACCTTTACAGAAGTCCTGCAGACATAATTCGTCACTTATGATATATATGTGTGTATATATATATATAAAAAAAATATCTGCACTTGGCCTCTGTAACAGTATTATTTGAATTAAGGAATTTGGGGAAATTGGAAAATTGCACAGAAAATCTGCACTGACGTTGGTAGTTCTCTGAACACAATTACTGTGAACTGATGTTGTGTGTGTCCTGCAATTGCCCATCGTACGGCAAGTGCTGTAAATAACCAAGATACTGTACTGCAGTACCGAGAGTCCATTCCATGTGAGTAGAACTGGCTACCTGATGTTTACAAATACATTTTGTATTCTAGTTTAATTTTACAATTTTTAACTACGTGGATTTTTCTAAATTAGTGATTCGAATGGTGAAGTCAGTGCAATAGTGAAAATGTAACTCTTGATTTGAAATTGGTCTCTATCACCTTTCCGCTAGTCATTTATTAAACATGAATCACAGACAAATAATCTACTTTTACCACCCATTATCTTGGTATAATGTGACTTTTATAGCAAACTTCTGTGTTTTTTGTAAACTTTAAAAGTACATTTATTGAACTGAAAACACAACCGTCATCTATGCAGTTCCTCATGTTGCAAAATCTTGCAAAAAATGGTTACATTCCACATACTGTACTGACAAGCAAGCATTGTACCTCTTCTGAAGGTTGTGTAATTGTAAAAACCATTTTTAAGAACTAAAATCTAAATGTGATTCTGCTGAGTTTTAACACGGTGGTGTTCTGCTCATCTATAGTACCGCTCAAACAGCACCTCAGTTTGGCTTTATCTGGGATGGAAATGAAGTGCTTTGAAAGAAATTAACACAAGTTTCTCCTCGGGATCCCAATTCTCCTGTGCACTGCCCGGCCAGCAGCAGTTGGGATGAGAGCTGAGTGACGAGGGCTGGCAGTGCTGAGGAGGGTGGGCAGCAGTTGCCTGCTGTCCAAACCAGAGTCAGTTGTTCCTCCAGAACGTGTGTCCATAGATCCGTGCTGTAATATTGAGGCTTGGATTGTCAAAGGGATTTAAATTGGCCGACAGAACCAGTTCCCACCAACGTTTGTTCTGTTGGGAAATCCTGGTCAGAGGAGCGGGTACAGAGCAACTGCTGACGACCTGAATTCACAGTTAATGGTTCTTCACAAGCTCAGCCCCACGGGGAGGAGAGCCTGAAGGACCTGGTAGGGTGTCACTTGTCATTCTGGGACTTAACAGAGAGTCAAACTGGTCTGTAGTTGTATTGCTGTCTTTCTGTACAGGAAATCCAAACGTGGTAGCAAGTCCTGATTGTAGAACACGTGCATTAAATGACGAGATGTAGAAGAGTCATTGTACTGTTTGTCCAGTATCTGTATCCTGTCCCACTATATAATGAATGTCTTATATTAAGATTGACTTTATCCTTTTTCTAATTTACTCAGTTTTTCATGTCAGTATTTACAAACGAAACCAAAACGTGTTGCCTTTTTCAGATTTTGTTCTGGATATTGCCTGTCTGCAAACAGCGAGTAGCAAGATAGGGAAGTTTTTCAAGGTACCGTTTCATATCGCACTTAGTGGGTTGCATATTTTAGAATATAAACATTTGTATACAGGATTTACAAGAGGGACAAAGAGTAAATTCAAGGCATGGACGAAGAATTGCTGAACGGTGTTGGGAAGTGATTGAAGAAACGGCACCGCTACAGCAGGCTAGTTAACTGCCCCAAAAAGAGAACAAATGCAACAGCTGGGCAGGTAAACTCTAGTACAACAGTCTCACACATCTGGATGCCTCTGTTTTTTAACATTGTCTATTTTAATATTTACCACTTTTTGTGAATTCATAGATTTTGTTTAAATGCAGTACTGTTAAAACCACTAAAATACATGTAAGGGTTTTCTGTAGTCAAAAGTGAAACTATTGCTTGAAGATGTTTGTTTTAATTTTAAGTTAATTTTTCATGGCATTGCTTTTTGGAGTGTTTGCAATGGTTTTTAAAAAATTTCAATTCGCCAAAAATATTTTGAATTACTGTATTCTAGTCGATATGATATTGAATGTACTAGACTAACAATAAACATTTTGTGCAATTTGGAAACTGTTGTATTCTTGGTATGGTTTGTTTTTTCTTTTTTCCCCTTCTGCCTCTTATGCAGGAAAGTAAGGGACTGACACTTGCCACTCCTCACACCAGATCCAGAGTTGAACGTCGTGACGTCATGCTTGCACAGCCAACTTGTTAAATAGAAATAGTAACAAAGATTGCAACCCAGATTATTCAATTTGTGGTATGGAAACAAGTATGTTGATGTGTAAATTTTTGTCAATATTGGGAACTTGCTGCTTTCCCTTTTGCTGTTCTGGATCAATTCTCTTATACCACTCTGTACTGGGGTTTGTGGCTTTCTATTATATAACACCAAAACATGTTATTTTGTTCCTGTCCCTACAGGAGTATCATTCCATTAAATATAGACAAGCTCAACGAAAAATGCATTTCTGTCTGGCAAACTAACATGTCAATTAGCGCTTTTTTTTTTCCCTTTTTTCCCCCTCTGCCTGATTGCAACTCTCCAGGCTGCTTCCTCCCAGTGGTGCTTTTCCCGGTAATGTTCGCTGCAGTAGCAGAGATGTGATTTCTTTGTATTCCTCAAGTAAATGTTGTTAAAAGCACTTGCTTCTGTATTTTCTATGCCTGTAGGTTTTAGAAGTACAACAACTGCACTGAGTGTGAGTAAAGCCGTGGTAAGGTGTGTTTTAGTTTTGCAAACGGACATTTCCAGAGGATGCCCGGGATGCTTGAATACTGGATATTCGCAGTCTCATCACTCTTGGGTCTTATTTTCTAACACAATATTGTGTGCATCTAAAAAATTTGGTTATCTGAAAGGATTAATTTAAGGATTTATTATAGAGTGTACTTCATATTGTTTTGATTTTTAATTCAACAGCAACAAGGAACACATAAAGTATTCCTTTTTCTTTCTGTTAACAAAAGCAGGCTCCTTTTCCAATCGTCTTCCTCACCCCTCTTAATTACTTGTAATTATGGTAAGAAATTGTATTACTGTCTTCCAGTTCTAGGTAAGTAATGAAGTCCTCTCAAAGGAGGCGGGAGTGTCTGAACGTGGTTTTTGTGGCTGTGGCTGTATGGTGTACAGTGGGGATGATGCTTCACAGACTCTTTGGAACAGTTGGTTATTGTGGCTTTCTGAAATTTTAAAAAGTTACTTAAATTCCAGATCAGTGTTAGCAGATGGACAAGATGGTTCCATTTAATATGTCTTTACATGGTTTTGTTCTAATTAATTGATTTTGTCTGGCTGGAAGCACCAAGCCTGTGTCAGGCTGGTGGCGTTCTGGCTGTTCTGTAACCGGCGGCTCACCGCGCTGGCAGGGCACCGGCTGGAGCAATGCGCTGCTGAGGCTCAGGGTTATCTCTGGGGTTGATCATAAATTGCAGTGTGGTTTCTTACATGGTTTTCACACTCTTAAATGCTGATATGTGAACTATGTAAATGACACAGGTGTCACAGAACTTTTAGTGCTGCTTCTTGTGGATATTTGTGTAAGCCAGGGGCTGGAATGAGCAAGTACAAGAAGATAATGAAGTTTTTCATAGAGGCTTTTCTCTTAAACCTCTTTCTCGAATATCCCTCATGCTTAGGACCCTGCCACCTGTTTGGAAACCTCTTTGAGTCCCCTGCACAATTCCTTATTTAGGTCTGGCGTATGTAACCGCGATTTACATACGGCTGTCATGTTCCCATCATGAGCTTGACTAAGTCTGCTCCGTACTTTGCTATTTTTAAAAGGCGGCAGGATGTTAGTCTCTGCTCGCTAATTGCTTTCACCATCAATAGGTGTCATAAGATTAAAGCTAAAAATAGCCAACAAAAGAGTGACCAGGATGGCAGATGCTTGCCTGCTCCGGGTGCTTGCAGCCTTTGCGCTGCCCTGCATCCCAGAGCGGGTTGCTCATGGCATGAACTGGCTGCTGCTCTTCAAGGGCTAGAGGCTGGTCGCTGCCGTTCATCTGCTGTTTGAAAGTGTTTTATTCATTGTTTGTCTGAATGTATTCCGTAAGCGTGCTCATGGTCTGGAAAGGGAAGGTGCGTGAGGCACGGGCAGTGTTTGCTGGTGGTTCTTTGGAAGCATTCGGGTGTTTTTAATTTGGTGTTAAAGTGGTGCTGGGAGGGGTGGTGCTGCCCAGCTGTGGTACAAGCAGCAGGGATGTGCCTGGGGCTAAACACCCCCCAGGCTGCTCTAGTCGGGTTTTGGACGAACTTTGCAGCCTGTCTTGAAAATGCAGCACAAAGAATTTAGTGGTTAAGCACCTTTGGAGCATCTGTACCAGGTACGGTCAGAACTATGGAACAGCTTATTCTTACGGGTCCAGCCTCAAGGGGAAGCAGTGGTTTCTTTAAAAAAGGGTCTTCAAATTCCTCTTTGGGCAGTATTTTGTAGGGAGTTGACATTTTGTTACTGAACAGTGTCTGCTTGCTTGTGTTCACACCAGGCATCCCCCTCCTGCTGGTGAGCGGCGAGGTGGCAATGCTGCTCCCTTTGCACAAGCAGGGCTCTTGTTACTAAGGATAGGCTGGGGAGCCAAAATCCTCTTGCAAAAGGCCGGCGGTGAAGCCAGCGCCAGTTTTATAACAGAAGTTACATCACTGGCTCTAACAAGGCTGGCGTGCTCCTGGAAGGAGATATTCCATGTCTTTGTTGCTTAGCAGCATGAGCCCTGCTGGCGGTGGATTTGTGCTCCCAAATCCTTTCGGTGGCTTTGAAAATCTCCCTTGAGTTTTCACATAAGTGAAAAGCCCTTAGTAGAAACCTTCTGAATTGGTGGCTTTAGCTCCAGCAGACGTCTCCTCGCTTTCTGGTGCATCGTGTTCCCTCCCAGGAGCCATGCGGAGGTTTGTGCGGGCAGGGACCAGCCCCAGCACGCGGCTGCCTTGTCGTGGTCCAACAGGGACAGGATGATCCGCCCCGGCTGCAGGATGTTTGGGTGGGGAGCTGCAGTTATTCAGGATGTTGAAACACCAAAACCCAACCCACAACACCTACAGAACGTCAGGAACCTGCGGTACGTTTGACTTCAAACAGCAAAGGTTTAGTAGCATCCTAAGTGCGAAAGGACGGAACAGCATTGCTCTGGGACCTCAACCCTCCACTCAAACTAAAATCGTGCATTTGGGAAGCTGAGGATTGCTTTAGGAAGGGAATAGGGGTTATGGTTTTTTTAATACGTGTCTTCGTATTTGAACACGTTTGACAGAAAATGGCTTTTGTCTTGCAGCTGGTGGTGGTGCTGAGCAGCTTAATGAGCCTTCTGCTCCATCACTGAAAATGAAGCTGGGACTTGGAGCTATTTTTAGTCCATCCTCTGCCTGCAGACAGGATGAGCTCTGCCTGTCAGTCCTGCTGTGCTCGTCCAACCTGTTCTAAAACACCTCTGACAGTGGGGGTTTCACAGTGCTCCCAGGCAGCTCCTTTCGGTGTTTCACCCTCTGCCCAGGCAGCGTCTCCTCTGCTGTCACTGGAGCCCGTTACTCCTTGTCTGCAGCAGGCTCAGCGAAGAGCCCTCGCAGGCAGCTGGAGACCATCACTTCTTCCCTTGCCTTTTTTCCTCCCCTAGATTTAAAAGAACTCAACTCCTTCCATCTTTCTTCACGGACCGTGGGTGTCCCAGGATGGCTTCGGGCATGTTTTTCCCAGCTGGGAAGGAGGAGAGACCCCGAGGGGCTGAACGGGAGAGAGCAGCCATCTGTCCCCAGCTCAGCCTGGAGCCAGGATCAAATGTGGCTGTGACAGGAGCCACCTCTCCCCGCTCTGCTTCTCCTGAGGCGCAGCAGGACTGTCACCTCACCCAGATTTACGGCCCTGCGGCGCCTTGCCTGAGTGACTCCACATGGGCTGCCTCTGGAGGTGATGGATGGTGCATTGATGATGTATTTCATGACCATGACTGATGAATATGATGATGTATTTCCTGTCTTTGTCCTGCCTGGCGGGGGTGGGCTGGGGGATTTTCAGTCCCTGAGGCAGGGGGCAGGCAGGGCTCCGGTGTCGTCTCTCCATGGGTGGCTCCAGCGTGGGTCTCATCTCTTCCCATCACACCTGGATGGCTGGGGGACACAAGCTGGGGGATGCGCTGGACAGCCAGCAGAGGTGGGGTAGGGGCCGCGCACACACAGCCCTACCTCTGTGTCCTGCAGCACATGTGTATGTACATGTGTACATATATACATAGAAGTACGTTGATAGCTATGTGTAAATAGATCCCTATACACCTAGTTTTACGTATATATGCACAAACATATTGAAAAGTTTTTTCTGTCATCATAATCTATGCTATATACCTAAAATAGTTTATTTTCTATACTTATGTAATATATTAAAATGCTACTAAATGTGTTACATTATTAAAAAAATCTTAAATTTTATGTGTCTGTGTCTAGGCTAATGATATGTAATTCTATGTGCAAATCTTCTGTCCCACATATCACTGTATATAAAAAAATACAAACAGCTCCAATAGCATGTATTATCTGTTACATACATTACGTACAAAATATAATAATAAAAAGCTGCTAAATATACACCTCACTGAAGAACAGATAACCCAATACACCTGTGCATGGTGTGGTTATGGTGCTCTTACCTTCTGGGGGCTTGGCACCCAAGAGTGTGGTTCTCTGTTTAAAATACAGCTTTTACGGGTGTGCATACACACACAGAGGCCAGGCGGGCACCTGAGAGGGTGTGTCTGTGTTACTAACACATCTATTCTGTGTGTAACACATGCTATATATTCAAACTCAGACCTTTAGAGATCAGTGATGAGGATTTTTATAAGCACTTTCTGTAAAAATAAAATTCTCCATTCTGTTACATACGCTGTATGACCGTATCATTGCATTTCTATAGGGAGAGACACTGAGCGAGAGCGGGGTGTGCAGGCACGCCTGTGCGCGTGCAGGAGCATCACCATCCTCTGAGCACAGCAGGTACTGTGTACGAAAACCAGCCCTTTAGAGCAACAAAATGTCTAACTAAAGATGCATAAATACAAAACAAGAGTATTAAATTCTGCTAGATATGCTGTATGACAATATAACTGAATCTATAGGTGTACATACATCCAGAGAGCTGCAGCTGTGCAAACACAGGCGCCCATGCAGACACAGGCACTGCACAGCACAACAAATCCTGCGCTTAATACATAGCACTGGTTGTAAAAGGCCTTTATAACACTAAAAATCCATTTTTAATATATTAAAAAGCTATATTAAGCAGTAAATTCTGATAAGAATACTATATGAATATTAAATTCCTATCTCCATAGACACACAGCACGAGAAAGGGAGGGGGAGAGCAAGGGACGCGGCGTGTGTGCAGGGGGTGGGGGGGTGTCAAGCGTACGTGTGTTTTTATTTATAGTTGTATATAGCTACACAGATATATAGTGCTACATATACACATACAGATATATGGGGGGGCACATGCATCTACATCAAAGCTAATAGACTTTGTGTCTCCTATATATTGAAAAACAGACCTTCATAGTAAAAAAAAAAAAAGATCTGCATTATTTATTTATAAAGAAATATCAAAATATAAAACTAGCTTTTAAAAAAATAAACGTTACAAAATACAGTTTATAAAAATATTTTATTAAAAACTTTTTTCTGTATACACAATTTTTTTAATATGTCTGTGTGTGTGTATAAAAATATATATCTCTCAAACTAATACGTGTGTGCACACCTATGTAAATACACACACAGAGATCTGGGCAAGACTGAGCAAATTTGTGTTATTAAAGCATATGTTTTGTACATAGTAGATGTTATATATTAAAACCCAGCCCCCTGTGTGTGTATCTCTATAGCATGCTCGCTCTCTAGGTATGTAGAGAGAGTGAGAGAGAGAGAGAGCAGTGTGTGTATTGTAACAAATACACTTTTCTGCGTAACATACACTGAAAACAGTCCGTTATATCAATTAAATGTATTTTTTTATATATAGTAAAATACTGCTAAATATTTTGTATGAAAATATATTAAATGTCTATACACAGAGAGGAAAAAAAAATTAACGAGTGTGCACACATATGTGTGTGTTATAACAAACATCGTGCATAATACGGAATGAATCTATATTAAAACCAATCAGACCTTTATATCCATCTATAGATACACAATACACATTTTAATGACTAACGTGTATAAACACAGTGGTAGAGGGAAGTGAGTTACACTATTTTTCTCTTGCTCACACAAACCGTATAGCTCAAAGCGTGTAGTATCTGCTGTGGCTCCTATACAAAATATGGAGTCTAATGGCAATTAAAAGCAATGAATCATTTTGTAAACTAGAATAAAAATACTCCTTAAGACACAGCATTTTATGGATGTATTGCTGTCTGTGCACTGTATATTAAAAAATTATCACATCTCATGACAGTGTATATAAAACTTGCCTATAAATAGATATGTAAATGATACATACACTGTAATTTTAGTACTTTTGTGTATTATTATATAGATATAAAATACTTTACTAAATGAGAAAATGGTCCTAAATGAGAAACTAGTCCTAAATACACTACAGTTAGAAATATATTGTCTAGATACACATCTGATGTGGTTATACCCAACCATTAACTCTCACTTTAGGGCCCAGCAGCAGGTGTTATTACCTGGGGTCCGTCCCCACTGGTGGGACACAGCCCGGGCTGGAGGTTATGGGCACTCACAGCCCAGCATTAATGGGATAAAAATAAAAATATACCCCCCCCCGCCCCTCCCCAAAACCCTGAGCCCGAGCCCTGATACACCAAAGCAAGCACACAGGTGAGAGAAGAAAAATTTAAAAGTTTATTAAACATTAAGAATAACAGACGAAAAAAATATTTGGGCTGAACAGCATACAAGATGCAATCCATTTCATGTCATACAGTTAATCTGATTTTATTTGTTAAACCTGTGTTTAAACAAATGCTGTCTTGTGGTGTTGCCAGAAATACGATGGTTGATCACTTGAAAGGTTCAATATAATTTTTTTTTTTAAATTCACATAAAAAAGTCAACAAAATAAAAATAAACTGCACATCTCTATTGTAAATTACATGCAAAAAATAGTTTTAAAGCAATAATTGGGGTTATTACAAACCCACAGAGGCAA
>WKFP01015200.1:498541-508944 GCA_011057875.1 Pterocles orientalis | reverse complement strand
CGATATGATATTGAATGTACTAGACTAACAATAAACATTTTGTGCAATTTGGAAACTGTCGTATTCTTGGTAGTGGTTTGTTTTTTCTTTTTTTGCTCTTATGCAGGAAAGTAAGGGACTGACACTTGCCACTCCTCACACCAGATCCAGAGTTAAACGTCGTGATGTCATGCTTGCACAGCCAACTTGTTAAATAAAAATAGTAACAAAGATTGCAACCCAGATTATTCAATTTGTGGTATGGAAGCAAGTATGTTGATGTGTAAATTTTGGTCAATATTGGGAACTTGCTGCTTTCCCTTTCGCTGTTCTGGATCAATTCTGTACTGGGGTTTGTGGTTTTCAATTATATAACGCCACAACACGTAATTTTGCTCCTGTCCCTACAGGAGTATCATTCTATTAAATATAGACAAGCTCAACGAAAAATGCATTTCTGTCTGGCAAACTAACATGTCAATTAGCGCTTTTTTTTTTCCCTTTTTTCCCCCTCTGCCTGATTGCAGCTCTCCAGGCTGCTTCCTCCCAGTGGTGCTTTTCCTGGTAATGTTCGCTGCAGTAGCAGAGATGTGATTTCTTTGTATTCCTCAAGTAAATGTTGTTAAAAGCACTTGCTTCTGTATTTTCTATGCCTGTAGGTTTTAGAAGTGCAGCAACTGCACTGAGTGTGAGTAAAGCCGTGGTAAGGTGTGTTTTAGTTTTGCAAATGGACATTTCCAGAGGATGCCCAGGATGCTTGAATACTGGATACTTGCAGTCTTGTCACTCTTGGGTCTTATTTTCTAACATAATATTGTGTGCATCTAAAAAATTCGGTTATCTGAAGGGATTAATTTAAGGATTTATTATAGAGTGTACTTCATATTGTTTTTTAATTCAACAGCAACAAGGAATGCACAAAGTATTCCTTTTTCTTTCTGTTAACAAAAGCAGGCTCCTTTTCCAATCGTCTTCCCCACCCCTCTTAATTACTTGTAATTATGGTAAGAAATTGTATTACTGTCTTCCAGTTCTAGGTAAGTAATGAAGTCCTCTCAAAGGAGGCTGGAGTGTCTGAACGTGGTTTTTGCGGCTGTGGCTGTATGGTGCACAGAGGGGATGATGCTTCACAGACTCTTTGGAACAGTTGGTTATTGTGGCTTTCTGAAATTTTAAAAAGTTACTTAAATTCCAGATCAGTGTTAGCAGATGGACAAGATGGTTCCATTTAATGTGTCTTTACATGGTTTTGTTCTAATTAATTGGTTTTGTCTGGCTGGAAGCGCCAAGCCTGTGTCAGGCTGGCGGCGTTCTGCTTGTTCTGTAACCGGCGGCTCACAGCGTTGGCAGGGCACCGGCTGGAGCAACGCCCTGCTGAGGCTCAGGGTTATCTCTGGGGTTGATCATAAATTGCAGTGTGGTTTCTTACATGGTTTTCACACTCTTAAATGCTGATATGTGAACTGTGTAAATGACACAGGTGTCACAGAACTTTTAGTGCTGCTTCTTGTGGATATTTGTGTAAGCCAGGGGCTGGAATGAGCAAGTACAAGAAGATAATGAAGTTTTTCATAGAGGCTTTTCTCTTAAACCTCTTTCTCGAATATCCCTCATGCTTAGGACCCTGCCACCTGTTTGGAAACCTCTTTGAGTCCCCTGCACAATTCCTTATTTAGGTCTGGCATATGTAACTGCGATTTACATACGGCTGTCATGTTCCCATCATGAGCTTGACTAAGTCTGCTCCGTACTTTGCTATTTTTAAAAGGCGGCAGGATGTTAGTCTCTGCTTGCTAATTGCTTTCACCATCAATAGGTGTCATAAGATTAAAGCTAAAAATAGCCAACAAAAGAGTGACCAGGATGGCAGATGCTTGCCTGCTCCGGGTGCTTGCAGCCTTTGCGCTGCCCTGCATCCCAGAGCGGGTTGCTCATGGCATGGACCGGCCGCTGCTCTGCAATGGCTAGAGGCTGGTCACTGCCGTTCATCTGCTGTTTGAAAGTGTTTTATTCATCGTTTGTCTGAATGTATTCCCTAAGCGTGGTCATGGTCTGGAAAGGGAAGGTGCGTGAGGCACGGGCAGTGTTTGCTGGTGGTTCTTTGGAAGCATTCGGGTGTTTTTAGTTTGGTGTTAAAGTGGTGCTGGGAGGGGTGGTGCTGCCCAGCTGTGGTACAAGCAGCAGGGATGTGCCTGGGGCTAAACACCCCCCAGGCTGCTCTAGTCGGGTTTTGGACGAACTTTGCAGCCTGTCTTGAAAATGCAGCACAAAGAATTTAGTGGTGAAGCACCTTTGGAGCATCTGTACCAGGTACGGTCAGAACTATGGAACAGCTTATTCTTACGGGTCTAGCCTCAAGGGGAAGCAGTGGTTTCTTTAAAAAAGGGCCTTCAAATTCCTCTTTGGGCAGTATGTTGTAGCAGGCTGACACTTTGTTACTGAACAGTGTCTGCTTGCTTGTGTTCACACCAGGCATCCCCCTCCTGCTGGTGAGCGGCGAGGTGGCAATGCTGCTCCCTTTGCACAAGCAGGGCTCTTGTTACTAAGGATAGGCTGGGGAGCCAAAATCCTCTTGCAAAAGGCCGGCGGTGAAGCCAGCGCCAGTTTTATAACAGAAGTTACATCACTGGCTCTAACGAGGCTGGTGTGCTCCTGGAAGGAGATATTCCCTGTCTTTGTTGCTTAGCAGCATGAGCCCTGCTGGCGGTGGATTTGTGCTCCCAAATCCTTTCGGTGGCTTTGAAAATCTCCCTTGAGTTTTCACATAGGTGAAAAGCCCTTAGTAGAAACCTTCTGAATTGGTGGCTTTAGCTCCAGCAGACGTCTCCTCGCTTTCTGGTGCATCGTGTTCCCTCCCAGGAGCCGTGCGGAGGTTTGTGCGGGCAGGGACCAGCCCCAGCACGCAGCTGCCTTGTCGTGGTCCAACAGGGACAGGATGATCCGCCCCGACCGCAGGATGTTTGGGTGGGGAGCTGCAGTTATTCAGGATGTTGAAACACCAAAACCCAACCCACAACACCTACGGAACATCAGGAACCTGCAGTATGTTTGACTTCAAACAGCAAAGGTTTAGTAGCATCCTAAGTGCGAAAGGACGGAACAGCATTGACCCTCCGCTCAAACTAAAATCGTGCACTTGGGAAGCTGAGAATTGCTTTAGGAAGGGAATAGGGGTTATGTTTTTTTAATACGTGTCTTCGTATATGAACACGTTTGACAGAAAATGGCTTTTGTCTTGCAGCTGGTGGTGGTGCTGAGCAGCTTAATGAGCCTTCTGCTCCATCACTGAAAATGAAGCTGGGACTCGGAGCTATTTTTAGTCCATCCTCTGCCTGCAGACAGGATGAGCTCTGCCTGTCAGTCCTGCTGTGCTCGTCCAACCTGTTCTAAAACACCTCTGACAGTGGGGGTTTCACAGTGCTCCCAGGCAGCTCCTTTCGGTGTTTCACCCTCTGCCCAGGCAGCGTCTCCTCTGCTGTCACTGGAGCCCGTTACTCCTTGTCTGCAGCAGGCTCAGCGAAGAGCCCTCGCAGGCAGCTGGAGACCATCACTTCTTCCCTTGCCTTTTTTTCCTCCCCTAGATTTAAAAGAACTCAACTCCTTCCATCTTCCTTCACGGACAGTGGGTGTCCCAGGATGGCTTCGGGCATGTTTTTCCCAGCTGGGAAGGAGGAGAGACCCCGAGGGGCTGAACGGGAGAGAGCAGCCATCTGTCCCCAGCTCAGCCTGGAACCAGGGATCAAATGTGGCTGTGACAGGAGCCACCTCTCCCCGCTCTGCTTCTCCTGAGGTGCAGCAGGACTGTCACCTCACCCAGATTTACAGCCCTGCAGCGCCTTGCCTGAGTGACTCCACATGGGCTGGCTCTGGAGGTGATGGATGGTGCATTGATGATGTATTTCATGACGATGACTGATGAATATGATGATGTATTTCCTGTCTTTGTCCTGCCTGGCGGGGGTGGGCTGGGGGATTTTCAGTCCCTGAGGCAGGGGGGCAGGCAGGGCTCCGGTGTCGTCTCTCCATGGGTGGCTCCAGCGTGGGTCTCATCTCTTCCCATCACACCTGGATGGCTGGGGGACACAAGCTGGGGGAGGTGCTGGACGATGCTGCAGCCAGCAGAGGTGGGGTAGGGGCCGCACACACACACAGCCCCACCTCCGTGTCCTGCAGCACACGTGTATGTACATGTGTGCATATATACATAGAAGTACATTGATAGCTATGTGTAAATATATCCCTATACACCTAGTTTTACGTATATATGCACAAACATATTGAAGTTTTTTTCTGTCATCATAATCTATGCTATATACCTAAAATAGATTATTTTCTATACTTATGTAATATATTAAAATGCTACTAAATGTGCTATATTATTAAAAAAATCTTAAATTTTATGTGTCCGTGTCTATGCTAATGATATGTAATTGTATGTGCAAATCTTCTGTCCTACATATCACTGTATATAAAAAAATACAAACAGCTCCAATAGCATGTATTATCTGTTACATACGTTACGTACAAAATATAATAATAAAAAGCTGCTAAATATACACCTCACTGAAGAACACATAACCCAATACACCTGTGCACGGTGTGGTTATGGTGCTCTTACCTTCTGGGGGCTTGGCACCCGAGTGTGGTTCTCTGTTTAAAATACAGCTTTTACGGGTGTGCATACACACACAGAGGCCAGGCGGGCACCTGAGAGGGTGTGTCTGTGTTACTAACACATCTATTTTGTGTGTAATACATGCTATATATTCAAACTCAGACCTTTAGAGATCAGTGATGAGGATTTTTATATGCACTTTCTATAAAAATAGAATTCTCCATTCTGTTACATACGCTGTATGACCGTATCATTGCATTTCTATAGGGAGAGACACCGAGCGAGAGCGGCGTGTGCAGGCACACCTGTGTGTGTGCAGGAGCATCACCATCCTCTGAGCACAGCAGGTACTGTGTACGAAAACCAGCCCTTTAGAGCAACAAAATGTCTAACTAAAGATGCATAAATACAAAACAAGAGTATTAAATTCTGCTAGATATGCTGTATGACAATATAACTGAATCTATAGGTGTACATACATCCAGAGAGCTGCAGCTGTGCAAACACAGGTGCCCATGCAGACACAGGCACTGCACAGCACGACAAATCCTGCGCTTAATACATAGCACTGGTTGTAAAAGGCCTTTATAACACTAAAAATCCATTTTTAATATATTAAAAAGCTATATTAAGCAGTAAGTTCTGATAAGAATACTATATGAATATTAAATTCCTATCTCCATAGACACACAGCACGAGAAAGGGAGGGGGAGAGCAAGGGACGCGGCGTGTGTGCAGGGGGTGGGGGGGTGTCAAGCGTACGTGTGTTTTTATTTATAGTTGTATATAGCTACACAGATATATAGTGCTACATATACACATACAGATATATGGGGGGGCACATGCATCTACATCAAAGCTAATAGACTTTGTGTCTCCTATATATTGAAAAACAGACCTTCATAGTAAAAAAAAAAAAAGATCTGCATTATTTATTTATAAAGAAATATCAAAATATAAAACTAGCTTTTAAAAAAATAAACGTTACAAAATACAGTTTATAAAAATATTTTATTAAAAACTTTTTTCTGTATACACAATTTTTTTAATGTCTATGTGTAAGTGTATTAAAATATATCATATATCTCTCTCTCAAACTAATATATGTGTGTGTGCACATATGTAAATACACACACAGATCTGGGCAAGACTGAGCAAATTTGTGTTATTAAAGCATATGTTTTGCACATAGTAGATGTTATACATTAAAACCCAGCCCCCTGTGTGTGTGTGTGTGTATCTATATATCATGCTCGCTCTCTAGGTATGTGGAGAGAGTGAGAGAGAGAGAGCAGTGTGTGTGTATTGTAACAAATACACTTTTCTGCATAACATACACTGAAAACAGTCCGTTATATCAATTAAATGTATTTTTATATATATTAAAATACTGCTAAATAGTTTGTATGAAAATATATTCAATTTCTATACACAGAGAGGAAAAAAAATTAACGAGTGTGCACGCGTGTGTGTGTTATAACGAACATCGTGCATAATATGTAATGAATCTATATTAAAACCAATCAGACCTTTATATCTATCTATAGATACACAATACACATTTTAATGACTAACGTGTATAAACACAGTGGTAGAGGGAAGTGAGTTACACTATTTTTCTCTTGCTCACACAAACCGTATCGCTCAAAGCGTGTAGTACCTGCTGTGGCTCCTATACAAAATATGGAGTCTAATGGCAATTAAAGCAATGATTGTAAACTAGAATAAAAATACTCCTTAACACGCAGCATTTAATGGATGTACTACTGTCTGTGTACTGTATATTAATAAATTATCACATCTCATGACAGTGTATATAAAACATGCCTATAAACAGATATGTAAATGATACATATACACTATTATTTTAGTATTTTTGTGTATTATTATATAGATGTAAAATACTTTACTAAATGAGAAAATGGTCCTAAATGAGAAACTAGTCCTAAATACAATACAGAAATATATTGTCTAGATACACATCTGGTGTGGTTATACCCAACCATTAACTCTCACTTTAGGGCCCGGCAGCAGGTGTTATTACCTGGGGTCCGTCCCCACTGGTGGGACACAGCCCGGGCTGGAGGTTATGGGCACTCACAGCCCAGCATTAATGGGATAAAAATATACCCTCCTGCCCCTCCCCAAAACCCTGAGCCCGAGCCCTGATACACCAAAGCAAGCACACAGGTGAGAGAAGAAAAATTTAAAAGTTTATTAAACATTAAGAATAACAGACGAAAAAAATATTTGGGCTGAACAGCATACAAGATGCAATCCATTTCATGTCATACAGTTAATCTGATTTTATTTGTTAAACCTGTGTTTAAACAAATGCTGTCTTGTGGTGTTGCCAGAAATACGATGGTTGATCACTTGAAAGGTTCAATATAATTTTTTTTTTTAAATTCACATAAAAAAGTCAACAAAATAAAAATAAACTGCACATCTCTATTGTAAATTACATGCAAAAAATAGTTTTAAAGCAATAATTGGGGTTATTACAAACCCACAGAGGCAAGATATTCAAATGCCAGGGTCCCTTGGCACTGCTGAACCCATCCCGCCTGCGGCTGGAGCGTTTGTGCTGGGCTGCGCAGGCACAGCTGAGTCAAGCACAAAGCCTCGCCCAGGCGCCTTTCTTTCATTTTGAATTTCTTGCTTTTGTGGATTCAAGTCAGAACTCTACTTCCATGGTGCTAGTTTAGTGATTTTAGCACCATTCAAAGAAGAACACAAATAATCCCACCCGGCCTCTTCTGCCACAGGCTTTCCCACAGAGAGCCAGCCCCGAGGTGCTCGTATTCACAAATACAGCTCAATTTTATTTTTAGAGGGCATTCTTTTTTAAAAAGAAAAAAATTCACTTCTAAGTTTCAGCAAAAACAAAGACAAGCATTTTACCAATGCTTACGGTTTAATAGAAGTCAGTGAATTATTTAGACACGCTATTAATTATTCTGCAAATATATATATTTCTATTTTTATAAAATTACAATTTCATATACCTACAAGCTCCTTCATGAGCAACAAAGCCATCAGAGGTGTGATGAGCCCAGCTAAGCTGTCCTTGGGAGCTGAAAATGCGCTAAAGTTTCATTTATTTGTTATTTTGGGGAGACAGCCTGGTTAGAGAACATGCTTTTTCTCCCAACTTTTAGCCCACATATATTTTTTTTCCTCTTTTTTTAAGGGTGAGCTTTTCAGAGGAGCCAGGGTACCTAACTCCCGTGGGAAGCAGTGACTGCCTAAAGTCCCACAAGTTCCTTTGCAAGTCCTCACCCCCAAAAAAGAGCAGTTGCCAGCCCGCGCTGAGCGGGGTGCCCGGGCTGACCCGCACTGCCCTTCCCACACGCTCCCAACCCCTCAAGCTATGCGCTCGCCCAACTGCCCTCCTGCATGGCCGGATGGGGCGAGGAGGCATGTCCAGGGAGCTGCTGGAAACTTCTGTACTCCTCTGCGGCCACGACTTAATAAATCTGTGATACCCAGCCTACAAAAACCACCATCTCCCACCCCTTCCCTGCCCAAAAGAATTATCCGTAATTTTTTTTCCAAGCTGTCTTTTACATTTTAAAGAATGTTTCACAGTCACAATGCAACCCACCCCTGGCCCCAGCTAGTAACGTACCAGCCAGTCTCATGTACACCCTTCCTGCCGCTCGAGCATCACCCCGAGAAAAACCATCATGAGGGCGATTCTGAGCTGCTGCAATTTGCTTTGTTGCTGCTAAAAGCGTATCCACAGCAGCGGCTGGCTGAGCCCTGCCACGGTTACGCTCCTTCCAAAGGAAAAAAACAAAGTTGATTTCATAGTGGCTATAGCAGATATATTGACTTGTGCCGAACTCTGTCCGTCTCTTTTCTCTACCCCTGCATCCACTGGCTTATACTGACCTTTAGGAAATAACTTACTATGCTTTAAACTTTGCTGCAGCACATGGAAATTCAATTTGTTGAATAAATGGTCCACGGGCAAGTACTGCGTGTTAAGGGACACTGACAAGTCGGGTATGTTTGAGGCAAAATACCAGAAAAATGCCATCGATGCGAGGGTACTTTTAATGCTGCACAAAATGTTGAGTCCTTTGTAACAATCTCCTGAAGCATGAATTATGATGTAACGGAATGAACAACTTTTTTACTTGAAAATAACGTCAAAACACTTAGAAAACTGTGAGCAAGACATGTAGCACCGTATTTTCCTCGCGTTAACAACCATATGCAGTACGTACAACTGTACACATGAACAGAGCTCTTTATAAAAAAATTTCAGCTGGAAACAGACTCTAGCAGCAGCAGATTAGAAATGACTACGAGTTTTTTTGTTATATATTATGTTTCTGCCTTTACAAAATATTTTATTGTCCAATCAATAGTTGACTAAAATCCATGTTGTGTTTTGTCCCTATTAAACAGTTTCTTTATGTGTTTCTGATGGAAAATAATAAAGTCTCTCTTTTTCAGTAATATGGAACATCCTGTGAAGCCATATTACTTCCATAAAAATTTAATTTAAAGCACAGAACATGCCGGTGTGCCAGTGGTAGGCTTAAAATATTAAAGATTTTAAAAAACCCAACAACCAACAAACGCCTAAGCATTTCCCTTCTGTACAATAATGGAGAATATATATCTTTGCTATATATTTTAAACATGGAATAGCTCTTTTCTTTTTGCTCTATATATACGTCTTTTTCAAAATACATTGTCAGTATTTGTACTTGAAAAATACTGTACAAAACGAACATACTATAATTATTCTGTATAAACTTTATACATTTTATAGTATCTATTCTTTTGGTCTATAGTAAACACTTAGATTGATCGGATTAACCACAGTATATGACAACACCATCCCCTTCTGAAATACACCAGTGTCTCTTACATTCATTTTTCAGAAGTCCACTTTATATTAGAACATACGTGTTCCAAAGCAAATAGAGTTTAAAACAATAAAGTTCAGAACCATCAGTTCATGTCACACTCAAAACAACGATCACTAGAAAAAATGGGCTTTGCAAACCAGTGACGACTTCTAACTGAATAAAAGTGATTTTTAAAACAGCAAGATAAAATCCACAGAAAATATATTACAGAACAGGGGAAAAAAACAACTGAATTTAGATATTTATTTAATTTTTAGTCACAAAAGGGAACCTGAAGAAATGTGTAACGAAACGAAAACAGAAAAGCCCCTCTGATTTCACTGTCGGGTCTGATTTGATTTTGTTCTTGTTTCAACTAATTATCCTGCTTCTTATACATGCGCTCCCTAGAGCGGGGATACAACGAGCATGCTCACGTTAATGTGTCGTTTACTTTATAACTTTTTTGTTAAAGACAGTAAAACTCCTGTTGGGTAGGGAAACCATCCTACGTCCACTAGGAACATCCGGGCAGCATGCGCGCTAGCGTACAATAGGATTATTGCTTCAGGTACGGACAGTGCAAAGTACACGCTCTGTGGTCTACCAGAATTACTCCTACCTACCTGGGGTCTGTGGAAAGAAAAGGAACCTTACTAGCCAGAGAGAAGCCATTATGGGATCTATAATGAGTATAGCTAACTCAGTCTAACAGCACTTTAAATCTGAAGACAATTACCACCAAAACTTAAAATACAACAAAAGCAATCTATAAATTAATATTTCTGCAGTGTAGTACTAAATTATTATCTGTGCACTTTATCAGCATGTTAACGTTTCTGATTAGACATACTTAAAACAATAGCTTGTTACTCTCGAAAAAACTGAGATCTACTTTTTTTTCTTTTTTCTTTTTTTTTTTTTCTTTTTTTTTTTTTTTT
>WKFP01015200.1:386478-498521 GCA_011057875.1 Pterocles orientalis | reverse complement strand
TTTTTTTTTTTTTTTTTTTTTTTTTTTTTTCTTTTTTTTTTTTTATAATTTATACTGGGATCTTTCCAAGTAAATCAGGAGGATGGAACTGGTTACAATAACATAAAAACCCTAATCTGAAGCAGCACTGAAAAAAATAGAATAAAAAGCTTACTATGGCGGTTCTCAACAGTCCAGGTAAAAATGTGGCACCCTTTGCAGAGGGCTTCATAAAAATGGGAAGTGCCGAGATGCGTGCGCACGCACACACACACGCACATGCACACACACAAGCGCACACACACATACACAGACGTGTGAACACATGTGCACACATACGCAGGTACACGCACACGCAAACAAACAAACAAACAAAAACCGTAAGTCAGTTTTGTTTCTGCTTCTGGTAAAGTGCTGAAGACAGAAAGGTTGGTTTGGGTGTGGTGCTATCAAACAGGAAACACATTGTCCATCTAGTCAAATGCCAACCCGCAACAAAAAAAAAAAAAAAGAAAAAAAGAAAAAAGAAAAAAAACCCCACTCCCCCTCCTTCAATTTACAGGGGGCCGTGTCGAGCTTCGTACTTTGCAAGGACGTTCTTGCATTTGCCCAGCTCTTTCCGTAGATCAGCCACCTCTTGGCGGAGAGCTGAGTTCTCCTTCTCCAGGAACGAGGCGCGGATGGCGATCTGGTTCTCCTTCAGCCGGCGGGCATCCCTCGATCGCTTCGCAGCCATGTTGTTCTTTCTACGCCTTGCCCAGTATTTGTCATCCTGCTCATTGAACACAGAAAGAAGGAAAGAAAGAAAGAAGATATTAGATTTCAGCAAACTGAGCTGCCACCAGGATGTGCTCTTAGCCACAGCCTCTGGGCTGGGAATGACCAAACTCCTCATGTTCTGCTTGCCTGGCCCAGGCACTGCTGAGACAAAACCTACAGATTTTCATGATATAATCCATCCAGGGAGCACAGATGCCTGCCCATGTTTCTGTCAAAATGTTTATGCTAACCCCCTCATCCTCTCAACTGTGAATTTCTCCAAGGCAAAATGCAGCAATACCCCAGTGGCACAATCCACCCCACATCTACACTGACCCAGTTAGCACATCCACCTTCGCGTGCGGTGACTCACGCTCTGCCAGTTGCTGGAGCAGTACTAATCACCTCCTGTGTGTCCCTGCTCTTCTTCTTTGCCAGCCAACACCTGGTTCCCTCTCCATGTTGGTATCATCCATTTTCCTCTCGTTCAGCTCCTTTTCTCTGTTCAAAACACTTTCTCTGCAGAGCCCCACAGCATTCCTGTTTGTACCAGTAAGTCCCTGGAAGAGGACTCCTTGGCACAACAAGGATGGCTGCTCTGGTACCATCCACAAAGAGATGAGTACAATAGGCTGTGACTATGGAAGAAAAAGCATTTGCCAGAAATAGGTCCATGAACCTCTGAAGTTTCGTAAGCTAGCACATTCCCAAAGTGTTATCCCTAAAGACTCGCCTCTAGACCACCACTGAGATAACGGCTCTCAAGTCACTACTTAATTTCACCTGATTTTCTCTTTTTCCAATGAAGTGGCCTCCAGTGGAACGGCAGCTTCAACATTGCTTTGAAACTGAATTAAGTTTGAGAAATTTGGAACAACTCTGTAAATACAAAGTGGGCAGAATCTCTCACAAGAGATGAAATTCAGCCCCTTGCAGAGTAGGAGTGATGCAGCCGTTCACCCCCAAATGGCCTGGCCAAGCCATGCAGCTCTAACTTCCCCTCTCAGAGCCACCCTTCCCCTTTTATACGCCCACGTGTGCTTGCGCGGATCTCTCGTTTCAGCAAGCCTGGCAGCACAGCACCACATCCACCGCAAGGACCAGGACCCATCTGCTCCTACATGGCCCTGAACAGACAAACACCCCATCGCTGCCCTGGCTTCAGCATGAAGCTCTGCATCCTCTACAGCTGCTTTCTATTAGTTTAGCTCAATGAGGAGTGCAGCAATGATAATTTGGAGCCAGCATATCTCTGAATTGCTCTTCACCTGTACTTACATGGGACGCCCAAAAATCCTCTTAAAAACCAGCATGCCGCAAAAAGCTATGACCCAAATCTTGTTTATAATTTCCCATCTCATTCCACTCTATAAAAATCAGCTTTAAGCAATTTATTAGTGTGCCACCTAGGCTTCATCCATCTTTATTTTAACAAATTGCTATGGCAAATCCCTTAATCCCAGCCTGAAAGAGGTAAGGCTGGCATTTCCAAATCACATGCAACCCAGAGACGATTGACTGGTCTAATCTGCTTACCCTCCCCCAGAACTCAACAGCCGCTCCACATGCCGGGGCAGAAGCAGCCCTTGGGTCAAGCACTCTGAAACGAGCCAAGGGCAACCGATGTGATTATCTCAGGGAAACAAGAGACCCTGAACTTTTAACTTCAGCCTTAGGCTGAACACTTCTGTGCCCCACTGCTGCAAGCAATACTGGTACCTTCCACCTCTGGCACGGAGTAGTCCAACAGCATCTTTTGCAAAAGTTTGCTTTGACAAATAAGGATACCTAGGAGATATCACAAAACAAGCAAACTCATCTCCTTACACCCATGCAGGCATTTCTGGATCGAACACCTCTCTTTTGGAAGACCTCTCAGGACACTGCAATACCACCAGAGCATCACTGGGAGTAAAATCTGCCCAAGTGAGTAACGGTATGGTGCAGAGAAACCTTTCTAAACGCAAGCTGAGGATACTACAGACAAAGTGATGGCAACACACCACCCCAACACTGCTGGCATTGTGATTTCTGTCCTTTTAACTTGCACCACAGTATCCTTAGGGATAAAAATAGCAAATTGCATCAGCTTCTTTCCCTAATGCTATCAAGCAGGTGTAAACACATGGCACCCCGGTGTCTTTGCACGTGCAGCCAGGGACTCCCACCAACTCCAACAGGCTTTCAGACTGTGTCTTGGGGGGCAGCAGCAACAGGAGAATGAAATTCTGCACTAACTACCTCTGATAAAAAAGATCCTCATTGAAATCACATGCTGGGAACAAAATTTTGCAAATAATGACAATTTTCACAGTTGTTTGATAAGCTGAACCAGTCGATCAGTTCTGCTCTCTTCATACTCTTTGCTCTTCACATCTTAGAAGCAGTGAGAGGCATAGACAAGAGTGCTCTTTCTTTTTAAATATTGTATCATTATATTTTAAGTACTGTATTAAAATACACTTCTTGGCAGAATAATTTTGTTCTGCTTTTCCTACAACTAGTTTAAACTCTTTGACCTCGATTAGTAGCGTTCACTATGGTGTTCCCACTCATTGTTAAACAGAGAGCTAAAGCAACTTCCAAACACAACACCGTACACTTCATTCTGTCATTATCAGGGACCTCCATGGACCCTGCAAGAGACGGATTCTTCCCTGAAGAATTCACAGACTATGCTGATGAGACAGGCAGAGGATGGAGGAAAAGGAAACACGATCAGACTGTTTTGTAAGAGGAAAATACGGGACAAAATAAGCTTGTCCAATGTGACGTCACACAGGATATTGATCTCATGAATTTCAACTGTTTCATAACTAATAAGGGACACTCTCCCCTCAGTCCTACTCAGAACCATTAACTTTGTTGTATGGAACAGTCATACTTAGTTTGGCGGATTTACCTTACATGAGAAAACAGATTCACGCTCCAAACCTGTATCTCAGAGAGTGACTGTCATAGTCTGTACGAACAACCTTGTCACCAGTTCCAATTTACCTTCAGGTCATCTGGAATGAAGACTTTGCGAGCTTTCTTAATCATAGGTTGCGGCTTCAGCTCTTCTTCAGAGAATTTGCGCTTACGAGGGTCAAACATCTCCTGGCCAGGAATACTGGAAAGAGCAAGATCTGCAGGGTCAGGTTCGTAGCCAACAGGAACTTGGATAGTCTCAGGATCAATGGGACTTGGTGTGTTTCGGTTTGCTGGCAAGATTTGACCTACAGAAATAAAGGATAAGTTCAGCTATGTTAGAAGAAAATGTGTAAATAGTATCTCTGAAAAGAAATTTTAGAAGATCTCTAAATACAAGCAATAATTCTTCAAGCTCTCACTGTAGATTTGGTATCTACTCTTACAAACAGTCGATTGTCCATTTTGTAGGGCACATATTCAGATCCAGACGCGCTCATGCCGCTATTTTCAGAACCAGTTCCTAACTCTGGTTCCTAATCTTGGATGCTGATGTAAGATCACCGAATCCAACACTGGGTTGCGCTAGACTCCAGGCAGAAGACACATTGCTCCAACCCATGAGATCACATCCTCAGGAACAAATCACAAGCACTGTCGTTTAGCTCTGATTTATTCACCACACTGTAATCCTCCCCAGCTTTCTCATATACAGATTTTTTCATATATGCCTTTGAGGGTATGCTCCGTTTACAATCAAGCAATGCACAGTACTTGCACCAGGACAATATCTCATCAGAACGTACTTTCAAGCTGTGCTGAAGCACTCTACTAAGCAGACTGCTATTTTCTATGAAATCCTACTGGCGATATTCTAAAAGAAGCTAAAGGAAACTAGCAACATGAAAGGCTACAAGAACTACTTAAGGACGCTCTGAAAAAAATGAAAGAATGGTTATTTATGCCACATTACTCTTTTATGGTATAGAAAATCAAATAAAAAGAAGCCTACCCCAATAAAAGAATTATATCCCCCCCCCCTTATTCTTTTTTAATCTCACACACAGCCTTCAAGACCCTACAGTACCAGTTCAGGCACTATTCCCATTAAAAATCCAATTTGAAACCTCAACCAAAGGTTCCAAAAATAGGATCCTGAAGTCAGCTGCCTAAACATGGACTATCCCCGGGGGCAGAATTTTCAGAAGTTTTCATATGCCTCAGAAGTACAAGCTTCACAGACTTCAGAGGGAGAACTTCTGACTGAAGCAGAGATTCTTTTATAATTTTGGCTATTAGCTAATTCACTTTGACTTTAGACGATGGCTTTTATAATAACGACACACACATCCTGTGACTGCATAATATTTCCTTATTTGTGCCCGCATCTGCAATATTTACAGTGCAAAATAATACACATCAAATGTCATTTCTAATTCCAGACCAAGGCCAGTGTTAACAATGTAATTTTTATTTTTATCTAGATCGTGGCAACAATATTGGAACTGCACAGCAAACGCACGGGGGAATTGCACCGTGCAAACCAGGGCTTGCTAGCAGAGTGCTCGCCTTTTGTAACTCCTATTTTAAAACAGCCCTGATAAAATCAGCTTCCAGGAAAGGCTGGCAAGCACCTGGGAGAAAAGGAGGATCAAAGCTATCAAAATACATATATATATCTATAGGAGAGGGAGAGGAATGGAAGTTACTACCCGCACCCTACCGGGTGCGGGTAGTAACTTCCATTCCTCTCCCTCTCCTATAGAGTGCTCCTATATATACGGAGCACTCTGCCTCCGGACCTGCTGCCAGGAGCCCGGTGCTGGCAGCTGGACGTTTCTTGCTGTGCCCTTGGGAATACCACCAGAAACCAGGGGCTGCCCGCCGGCCGGCCACCGAGGCGGCAGTAGCCAGCAGGCGCCGGCAGGTGGCAGCAGCGGCAGGAGGCAGCGGCGCATCCCCGCATCGCCCGCCTGGGGGCGCGCCCGGCCGCTGCCTGTCCCTTCCTGCTGCTGCTGCCCCTGCCTGTCCCTCCCTGTCCCTGCTGCCCCTGAACATTTCTGTGTCTGAAGGTGGGGTTGGGGGGAACCCTGGCTGGGAACTGTGACGCGCCCCGGCATTCCTCCAGCCTTCCTTCAGATGGCTGGTTAATCTCATCTCAGAGCTAGGGGCTGGCAGAAGCAGGCTTACTGCAAGGATTAAAGGCAGGAAAGCTGTCTTTGATGTCAACGCTTGCACCGGAGAAGCCAGATGTGGTTGCAGTGCAGGAAAATGTATAGGCATACGCACGTACAAATCCTGTAAATTCTGTAATACAGGTGAGACACCAGCTCTGAATACTTTTATATTTCTGGTGAGCGTGCAGGGTGTTTCTAAAGGTCAAGTGGACTGTGAAATCTGCCCTAGCTTTCTGACTGCCCTCAACAGAAGAGCCTGTATTTAAATACTGCTGCAGTTCTAGGTACACAGATCACTTTACAGATCATCATCTATCTATAATGTGTCATATTATACAATTACATGAGCTTTGTAATCACTGGCTTCAAGAAATTCTACACTATCTCTGAAAAAGGAAAGGGCAAAACCGCTCCTTTTAAACATGGGGAATTGAGGTATTGCATCGTACCAATGCAACAGCAAAATAAAGGCAAGAGCAAAGCATCTCCAAGGTGATCTGGGAGAAGACCCTACAGCAATCAGCATCCTCCTTTGTTCCCTACATGCACACATTTCACTTCCCCTGGTCTAAGAAGCTCCTACTCCTGAAGACCCGGTCCTTCAGCAAACATAAGATGTCCCAGGTGCCACTGCAAAGCTCATTCAAGGTGAATGATACTCACTAATGCAAAGCCTAAGCACATCATGCACAGAGCTAAACATCATCACCTGGGAGCCTGAAGACTATCGCCCTGTAAGATATTCCCACACGCACACTGCACACACACCTCCATCAGTCTCTGTGGGCTGACTCTGTTCTCTCACGCTCCCGTAAATGATCAGAAACTCCACCGAGAGCAACAGAGTTAATAAGGGCGTCTGAAACCCCAGGCCGAAAAACCAGTTATTTCCTTGTCCAGCGTTTTACGTTAGGCAACTCCTGGCACTTGGTATCTTATTATTTTTTCTGTCAACTTTTGCCAATAATAAAAGCCAGGAACCTGTCTTCGTTAGTTTGCTGGCTAATGGCCATCACATCTATGCGGTGCTGGAACTCGCCGTAACCCAAGCCGACAGCGTGGGCTGCGCTGGACTTGGCACTGCTGTTACTGCAGGGCTATGGTCCGTGGCCTCACGTTACACCGCTCTCCAAGCTCCTCTCCCTCAGTGCGCATGGCACTTGAGCTGTGCATCCTTCTGCCAAATTTGTTCAGGGTGTTATTTTTATGCACTAAATTCCTCGCAATCAGAGGTAGGTCAAATAAGCACAGCAATCTGAACATCATGTGCCCAGCAGCGGACTAATCCTCACATCAGCAAGCTTCACAGCTGTCACAATATCCAGAGAAAGAGCTGGTCGGAGGCTGTGATGCACAAGGAATCAGCCAAGGAGGAAGCCTACAGCACCAGCCGCCAAGGCCAGGCGAAGGTAAAGCCCCTCGCTGCTCGGCATCGGGAGCCAGATGCCTTTGTAGCCAGTCACTGTGTTATTTAAACACTCTGCCCTCACAACAGCGGCCAAATGTTTACAGCAGGGAAGTGGCTGGACTGTTTAATGTGCTGAGCTTTGTTCTCAATGGGGGCTGACGATTGCCAAGTGTTTTGGAAAGAACTTAGCCCCTCTGTTTAAGTTGCTGAAATGAGAGCTCTTGAATATTAAGCTCTTTTGGAGAACTGCAGAACTCCACGGTGGTGGTGGTGGATGCAAGCTGGGAACAATGGTTAATGGAAACTTCCCCTCATACCACCCTAGTGATGTGCCTCCGCCACGGCCTGGAGAGACCACAACTTTGTCAACACTGGCCTTTTGTCTGGAGACTTTCCCACTTTCAGAGCTCCACTCGAGCAACAGCGAGTGTGCCAGGACAGACACAGCTCCAGGTGTCTCCTGGCAGAGGAACCAGCAGGTTTTGACAACCCCAGCAGTTATGGCTGCCCCAGCATCTTGCCTTCACTAATGCTCTTGACGTTGCTCTGGCAGATATTAGCAATAGCAGAAAATTTTCCAGAAAGAAGGACTTGAAAGAAAGTTGGCTGTTCTAATCCTTTCAGTCCTCCTCCTCCCAGCAGAGACTGCCAGTGAGGAAGTCCAACGTAATGGCAATATTTTCAGTGTGGTTCCTTGTTCAAAGAGAAATGGGCTGAGGCCATTCACTTGTGTCATCTAGGTCACCAAACGGCTGGTAAAAGAAATAGCAGCTTTTAATTGCTTGCAATAATTAAAACTTACAATTCAAAAGTATAGTAGCATTTTTGTCTAACCACAAAAACAAAACGCTGATCTGGTATCGTGGGGAGCTCAATCACCATATCCTGACTCTTAATTTCCCCCTTTTGAAACATCCCACCTACCAGCTGTGCCCAGGGGAGTTAAGACGGAAATAACCTCTTCAACTGCACCACTGCTTGACAGACTTCTTATTTGTACTGCAAGAGATCCCTGGTGAATTATGTGGAAGTCAGTTTTGAATAATTCAACTCCCATCAAAATGTGCCTGATTTTCAGCAAAATCTCCCTTCTCACAGCCCTTCCACACTTTCCATCAGCTCAACAGCTGGCTAGAGAACAGCCATGACAAAAAGAAAAGAAAAGGGAGTGGAAATGTTCTAATCAAAATATTTTCCCCTACTTTTTACACATATGTTGGAGGGAAAGAAAAGAAGAGTTTCTTATTCAATTTATTAGCAGGCCGGAGATAAAATCTGTGTTTGCTAGTGATTTTTCTTTATATAAGCTAACGGCACCCTGGGTATGTCAGTCAGACTATACAGTGCAGCGGTTAAATTGACAGATAACCCTCACCCAGAGCTGCTCCAGAGAGCCCCAGCACTCTGCCGAATGAATATCTGCTTGGCAGCTGGCCAGCTATCTGAGATAGTTCTCTTACTCCAGATCACAGCCTGTCCCAGACTAATCTGTCATCTATTTCTGCATTAACCCCTTCAGCCTCTAGGAAAAGTTCTCTCAATGCAGAACACAATGCAGCGTGCAGGAATCAAGACAGGCAAAAATCCCCACGGGCAGTACAAGGAGTATTCTGGAGGCCAAGATTTCTCTAAGGACAGTATCTTGTCAGATTATAACGCCTCAATTACAATATTATAATAATCTAATTTCCCTACTATTAGTATTTTACTCTCTTCCAGAACCCGAAACAATTACATGGCCAGTAAAACCATAATCTCTACGAGCAGCAAAAGGAAGACAAGCCTCCAGCCCCGACATGGCAGGGCAAAAACCAACCACTCTCTTCCTGGGGGTTAAAAAGACACTTCCCCCCAAGTGTATTTATGTAAGCACTTCTTAGAGGAGCTTTATTTTTTTCTGAAGCAACAGGAGATTAGTGTATTCTGACCAGTGCTCCATCCTGGCACAGCCATTCTGCTGTTTCTTATCTGACACAAACCCGAGGTGACTGCAAACGCTTCCTGCGGAAAGAAGGATCTGAATCCAACGCGACCGCAACACAGTCACTGCTAACATACTGCTAAAAGACTGGCACCTAAAAGTGTTTTGAAAACGTGTACTTTTTTAAAGATATCAGCATTGTTTACAAATCTTGTGCATTTAATTATAAAAGAATTGTCATTTCCCCTCTCCGCATTGTGTGCCTCCCGCTCGGGGCCTCTGCAGTATTATTACAGGCGGGACTGGTAGTCTTATTAAGATTGTCTGACACTTCCCATTAGAGGATGCCGTCTTCAGTTCCTTAGACCTTTGCCAGATTTCAACCATTCTGTTTGGATTTGTATGCGCCAATTATGTTTCTGCCAAAATGGTCCCTACAGTTTCCCGAAAAAGGTTCAGCAAAAAAATACTTTGTTTTGAACCTGTTAAAAATTTCTGGCAAACTTTTCACTGAGCTGCGCTAGTGGCCTGTGTGCTGGAAGACAGGGCAGCTCCTGCATCAATGGTATTTCCTTCTTTTTTTGCCTTCTTAAAATCTACTGCGTGCATGCTCAGAGGAGCAACTCCAATAAGTGTTTAGGACTCAAAGCTGAGAAGGGGGCAAGGAGGTGAGGATGAGGGAGACTGGGAGCCAAGGAAGAGAGGGGGTGAGCCTGGAAGAGGAAGGTTGTTTCAGCAAAGGCTGGGATGAATGCATTCAGAAAAGCATCATTGAAGGGAATGGGACAGGAGCGCGCCTGTGCTGATGGTACAAACACAGCTCCAGATTGCCGAGTCCCACAGATCCTCTGCTATCAGCAAACAGTGAAGCACACTGGCAAAGTGCCCTGTCCCCCTTCAGCTCCTTACAGCAAGGGAATGCTGTCATCCTCTGCTCAGTCCACGTGGCAGGACACTGTGGGATGCTGTCAGGTCCATTCCTACTCATTTCCAATGTGCCTGTTGTAGGGGTGGCACATGAGAAAATCCAGGTTCTCTTTTCAATTCGTTTTTAAAATTAAATGCAAGAGTCGTTTTAAGATGCACAGTCATGGCTGCAACCATCTTTAAAGTTTTGATCCCATACTATTTTTTCCAGATTCCTTCCTTATTCAGAAGCCACTTGTTTCACCCATTTTGACTTATGCAAACGGACCCACACATTATTTGCCACTAACTACTCCAACCTCCTGTAGAGATACAGTTATCAGCTTTCCAAGAGCTCCCTCCAGTACTGATGACTACGCATGCTTCATAGAAACTATTTTTCTCCCCACAAGACCCCATGAAAGAAGGGGCAGCACTCGCTCTTTGCAGGTGAAGCACAGTATTTTAAACCACAAGAATGCAGCCAGCCTCTCAGGTTAGCTACCCTTACAGGCACTGTCTGCATTTCAGATCAGCTCTCACCAGCTTCTGTTGCAGGTTGGAGGCTGCACACCAACACAAGTGAGGGCTGCCCAAGGTACCAAACTGGGCTCCTTGCAAAAAGGGAAGCAAACATGCAGTGTGACAAGCTCACATAATCAAGTGACTTGCTCAGAATTCTGCTGAAACTTCATGGCTGAATCCAGTCTCTCTAGACAAAATCTTTCTGTCCTTCCTGCCAGATTTTCCCTTCTCCTCCTGCCGTTCCCTGCATCCTCTCACATCTGCAGTAAATGAGGTCAAGATCCAAGATCCTACAGACAACCGCTTCCTTCCTGACACAGCCCTGACTCAACCCAGAGCTGCTCTGACCTCTGCATTCAAAAAGGGAAAAAGGGAAAAAAAGAGGCTATAACGTAATTAAAGCCCGCATCTCCAGGCAGTCCGGGGAGGGGCTGTGCTATCTGAAGCTGCACATATGGCCTTCAGTTGAGTGTCTGCAGGCTTTTTTGACTTTGCAGCTCCTGCATGTGGTTAGCATGGCGTGCATGCTGTGTCTGCCGTGCCAGTGACATTCACAAGCAATAAATAAACAAAGAGGAGGCACTACCAGGTAAAATTTTCCACAATGTCTATGGGACTTAAGACTCTGCTCTTCTGTAAGATTCATGCTCTGAAAACCTTACCCCATCTTTAGCCTGTGTGAAGGCAGTCCTTAGCTCAGTGAGGGCCCATTTCTGAAAGCTCCCAGGAAACCAAACCTTCCTTCCCTCCTCAGCCAGCCCCTGCAAGCCCCCTGGGCAGTAGCTGCTCCTGCTCTGAGCATTTCCCTTGCAGCAGTGCTACACACAGAAACCTCGGGTTTGATCTTGCTCCTAGCACACTACACAGGGATCTCCAAATTCTTGAAAAGCATGAAATTCACAGCCTTTCTGATTTTTTGTAGGGTGCTGCTTTCCTTACAAAGATAGGGCAAGGTGGCATTCAGTGGGGACAGGGCCTGAAGAGAAGCTGCGGGGAAGGACATGCTGGCAGGTATTTCATTTACACTTGGCTTAGAAGCACATTTCATTTCAAGATGCAGATATCCTCTGGTGCATCAGAGCTTCGTGACATCCTTTGGCATATCTGTGTGTATTTTTGTTAACTGGCAATTCTCATACAGTAAGGTTTCTCAAAAAGTACAAATCTCCTTTCTTTTCTTAAAGGGAACGTTCCAGAGAAGCATCAGAACTGTTAACCTGCTCTGAAGGAGACAAGATTCATTTTTCTTTCCTTGGACAAAGACAGCTTTCATAAACCAATCTCAAAAAGTAGATTTTAGGTAGAGCCCCTGCTTAAGATAACAGCCTCATATGGCATCTATCAATATGCCTTCACGTGGAACACCACTCAAAACAAAGACAACGCTTGTCCTCAAGATGCGTTCATGCCACAGCGTGCTCTGCAAGACTCCAGACCGAGTCAGGTCCTCTCACATTGCTCTATTTGTCTGGCTAATGAACATCCAGGACAGCACGCTCTCAGGCAGTAAACAGGTCTTGCAAAAAGCCACCGTGTAATCCTGAAAGCATATGCCACCCATGACTCATGTATCTGTTACCCAGTTCTGGTACCCAAGCCCATCTCGCTTGGGTGTGTTATCAAAACACAGCAGAGTGAGATTTCAAATGGCGTGGAAAAGCCACGTGAAACAGGTACTCTAACTCCCAACCAGCAGCTAATGGCAAGCCTGGGAAACAGAGACCAGATGCTATCAGCTGCTCTCTGAATCTATCCTTCAAGAAAAGGGGTCACTGGGCAGAGTTTACAGAACTTACAAATCTCACCTTCTCTCTTGCTCTGTGCTGTACGCACAAATCTGAACTCTCTGTTGAAGGAGCTTTTTATTTTTACTTTTTTTTTTTTTAACATTTTTTTTTCACTAAACCAAAGTATACTCTTTATGTGACAAAACTAATTTGATGCTTTATGGAGGATGATTTGTAGAAAGTAATCACATTTTAAGAAGTAGGGATGCCAGAATGAGGACACACTGTTCCCATAACCTTCTAAGTAAGACTTAGTACATTTTCTTTTTTCTCCGACTTAAATTAGGACCCTCTAGCATGTTTTGGAAAAAAAAACCCAAAACAGCAAAAGCCTAAAACTTGTATTTGGTTTGTTACAGCCCAATAACTGCAGAGGTCTAATTTGCTTTTACATAGTAGTTTTATTCCCAAGGAGAACACACAAAGAAAGCACAAGGTGTGCAGTTGTATCTTTTTCTCTATTTATATATTTATCTTCATTTATAAAGTATACAAATACATCAGTCTTGAGTAGTTCGAAAAATGGGTCAGAGAAGGAAGAGGACACGTAACTGCGGCTTTGGGAAAATTCCAGGAGAACAGACTGTTGCATACAGACGTTACCCGTGTGTCCATAACTACTTCTTTACAGCTGCTGCATTATACAGGTTTTCGTGGCATGTCAGACACAGACAAAACCAGGGAACTCCAAAAAGCAAGTCCGATTAAAAGAAAGGACAACACTGTGCACTGGGCAAGATATTGTCTTATAAATTCACTTCTAAATGTGAGAGAGTTGTCCAGCACCAAAAAATGGCAAGAAAATACTATGCTGAGGAGTCTCAAAACCCAACCTAACGTCTGCAGAGATTTCTGCACCCAAGAACAGCAGTCACATTTTTCATTAAGGCAAAGCAAGCCAAAAACCTCCAGGAAAAGTAACCAGAAAAAGCAACACATACCAAAATCTTAATGTTTTCATCTTTTAAAAACAGGAGCAGTGAAAAAGGTCGGTGATGGAATATTTATTGAAGAAATCCTGGAATCCTAATACTTATTTTCCTTCTTGTGACTTCCTCTGCAAACTGCCCGTAGCCCTGACCTGAGACCCTGAACACACGATGTACGGATGTTCTGAACGCAACAGATGCACAGAATCTGTGAAGATGTACTTAACCTCTGGCACCTTCAGTCTCTACAATACTTAATTTCTATTAAATGTAACAGTGCTTTACTAAAAGTTGACCTCCACAGAAGTGAACTGACTGGTCTGGTACGGTTTGACAATACTAGTCATCCCATTCTCTATAGGGGATACCTGTGTGACGGTATACACCTTGGTAGCGTTTTGTTGTCTAAGGCTCTAGAGAGGATTTGGGGGCAGGACGGGACATGACACAAACCTTCGTGTTATTTTCCTCTTATGCAGCAGGTCACCTGTGCGCAAAGCCACTGCAGGCTTCACTGCCCCTGCAAAGCTCCCACTGTGTGCCTCTGCCGCATACAGGATTGGGTCTGCAAGAGCTGGCCATGCAGAAAAAAAGTGTATCTGTGCCCAAACGAAAGGAGAAAACACTGGAGAGTTGGAAAGTACTGCAAGCTGAGGGCAGCAACAATTCATAGGCTTGGAAAATTATGTGGGCTTTACCTTTTACACTCCTGTTAACTCTGATTTTCATGAAGTAGGTGGTGTTGCTACAGCAACTGTCATATCATATCATTTCTGCTGTCTCTGTCACAGAGATCATCTTATTTTATCTTAAACTCAGATATGCAGCTTTTCTTCTATTCTAAAGCCCTGTATTTTTTGGATATAAAAAATTACACAAAATAGAGCTGTACCATATAAATTATATTTTTTTAAATGTAGCAAAGCTTAAAGAACATTTTTATTTGCTCTCCTTGTACAGATGCAGAAGGAATAAAGAAAACAGCAGTGACCAGATTTATGGTGCTCCAGAGTTTCAGAAATAAATTAAGAGCTGGTCTCACGATAAAGATGCTTTGTGCCATTTTTTCGTGTGTTCGTCCTACAGAAGCTAACCCTGT
This sequence comes from Pterocles orientalis, assembly GCA_011057875.1. Lineage (NCBI taxonomy): Eukaryota > Metazoa > Chordata > Aves > Pterocliformes > Pteroclidae > Pterocles > Pterocles orientalis. The sequence continues at coordinate 484,121 of WKFP01015200.1, read as the reverse complement.
GTTCTGGTCCACTTCATCAGAAGTAACTCATCTATTCACAGGTGAGAACATCTTGCTTCCTCATGCCCAGGCTGTTTCTGTGCATACCTTCCACACAATTCACACCCAGCTTAGCTGACACTGCCCATCCACTGCACACAATGCTGCTTAACTCTTGGACCTCACCCGCTTGAGCTGAACCTGCAGCAGAAGTCTCAACCCATCTTTACCTGTTTCAGAAGGTCTGTCCTAGCTGCTAGGGATGAGGCGGCCCCTGGGCTTTGCAGCTCCCCTGCTCAGTGACCTGAGAACTTGGCTCTCCCTCCTGTGCCTCCATTCTGCTGCCTGGATAAGGTCTTTTGAGGTCTCAATGCAAAAGCAAAACTCAAGAAAATCCTGATGACGGAAACACTCTATTACATTTTTGTTATGGACATGCATTCCAACTCGTGCACTCACAGATCTTCCTTTAAAAAAAAAAAATTAAAAAACCAACGTGGAACAATAGTAAATATTCAGTTATACCCTCAGGCTACTCAGGAAACCAAAGCAAGCCAAAGGTTATTGCACAGACCGCTCAGCCGCTAGCACAGCTCAGATCACCAGACCAAGCCCTGCCACAGCCACAGCCACAGCTGCTTCATCAGCGTTTCCAGTCACTTCCGAAACAATCAGTGCAGCCATCAAATTACACAGATGGAAATCTGTCTGCACGGGTCTAACCTGTGGGCAAGAACTGTATCTTGTGTATTTCGTTAAAGGCTGTGTATGCAATTAAGATGACAAATGGCCTTTCAGTCGCAAGCTTCATTTCAGTGCCCCAGTACTTGACAGTTATCCTTCAGCTCGATTTCCTAGAGAAATGGACTTTTCGCAGTCGTGCTGTGCATGTCTGCCTAGCCTCCTCCCAATAAATTTGACACTGTTGACCAATATCGGACAAATTTGGCAGAGAGGTATCCGTATATATTACTAACAAGCTTTGTGACAACAACGTAAATGGAAGAAGCTCTCAACTCCCTGGCTGACGGAGGGCTGCAGAAGCCTTGTTACACATCCGAGGACCCTCGGAGATTTTGCTGCTTATGGAACCAACAGCTTAGGCAGATAGTAGCAAGGAAAACAGAAAAGTATTCACCAAGTTGTTATCTGTTATGGCACTCAGGACTAAGCCACTTAGTCCTCTTGTATCTCTACTGGAACTGAGAACCCCTTTTACCTTATCCCACCCGCTCATTTACTGCTTCCAGTCATCACAAGCAAAATTAATTTGACAACTGCACTGTCACTTGACAGTCTCTCTGAGTTCCACACAGACACCTCCGGTATTGATAGCCATTAAAACAGTCATGCGCATGTCCTGTCTCAAAAATCAATGTAGAAGACAGTCAGCTGGGGACAATCCAGCTGTCTGCTATCAACTGAACATTTATTTATTCTTGTAACATTCAGTGAAAACCAGAGCTCTACGAGAAAGAGGTTTTTTTATATTATCTGCAGCACTTGCTATGCAAGTAATTTAAATCTTCCAACCAAGACACAGTAGGAGTGTCCAGGAATCAACAAATTTGCTCTGGCAGCACTGAAATATCCATTATTGGGTTTGGGGTGGGGAGGGATGGTTGGAAGGGGGAATTATTTTTCTTTTGTAAAGATTTTGTTAAAACTCAAGACAATAAACTAGGTGAGAGATGTCGGGTAGGACTCACAGCTGAGAATCCCAGCGCTCTAGATTTACGCTGGAAACTGCATGTCTCTGCCCACCTGAGGGACACACACTAACCCACAGATCAGTATTTGCAAGATGAAGGATATCTTCTAACCCTCTTCCTTCTTACTGCTGTTATTTCAGTGTTACGAACATCCACGATTACTGAAGCTTGGGGAAGAATGGGTTAAACTTAGCAAAGAAAAAACAAGCAAGAGAAATACCTTTCCTCTTTCTGCTTAACTGGATAATTGGTTAGCAGGAACCTGCTTGATGAGTTTCAGCAGCTTCTAGAGATCAGGCAAGGCTGCTTTGAGAGCAGTTAAAGCTGCCGACTGTATAAACATCTTTAAGCCAACCAACAGGGTAGGGTACCCCTGGCCAAGGTTGTTTTTTTTGACAACAACAATTTCCAGAAGGCAATGAAGCAGTTTGTATACCAAAGATCCAACCAAATCCAGTAAGAGCAGGGAACTGAACTGTTTTAGGTAGAATATTTTATAGATGTCACATACATAAAACTCTCATGGTTGGAATAAATAGATGATTTTTAAAATGTTTAAGTGAATAAAGAAAGACTAAATCATTCTCACTGCAATGGAGACAGCATAAGTAAAGATTCAAATGAATAAATAACAGGTTCTGCCCTAGTAATTTAAGTGGCTAAGAAAATTCTAGTCCTGAAGGTTCATGTGACAAATCAAAGGGCTTCACTGCATCTGTACAATCCTCCGGGCTTATTACTTGATACCATTTATCTATAATGCAAAGATTTTACTCAAGTAATTAGTAATTTTGAGTCCAGTGGCTAAAAGGAAATACATGAGGCTTGATTTTCACTCAGCGATTATCTTGTCCTGTATCAGATGTGTGTGCAAGCACGTGAGTTTAAAAAAAAAAAAAAGACAAACCCTGGTAAACTCTTGCTGCAAGTTCAAACCAGTCACGACTGTATAATCACCAAACAGCACCTATAGCGATCGGTGCAAAAGATTGGTAAAGAGTTACTTTGCACTCTTGACATTATCATCTTCACTTCTATTGACTCACCTTGATGTTTCAATTAACTAAACACTGCAACTGAGAAATGGACATTTGTACGTTCCAAGTTTTAACACCAAGAACCAAGCTCTCCCTTCCCTGAGCTCTTGTCAACCATCACCAGCTGAGTCTCGCCATAGGGCTCTTTCTCCCAGGTTCTCCTCTCTTCTCTCTGACGATACAGGGAAGACTAAGAGAAGGCATCTGTAAATTTATCTCCTAAAGAACTATGTACAGATTTGGGGGAAAGTATTTCAGCTTTTTCCAGTATTGATCTGCTCAGACACAACTCAAAGTGTCTGATGAAGTTCCTGCACAACCAGACTTCCAGGCTCAGTATTGTCTATACAGAACAAACCAACCAAACCCCCCCACGTTTCAAGAGAGATATCCCTTCATGGAAATAACAGGAACTGCTCCTCAAACTGCTTGCAATCAGGTTTTGTACCCCCTCCTCCCCAAGGGCTATGTCTTTTTGTACTATTTTTTCATACAGCGATGCCCTCAGAGATGTTGGGGTTTCAAACCCAGAGCCAACTTTCCAAAACATGCTGTATTTTGAAATGCCCATTTTTGTTTCACAGAGAAATAAATGAGTTTGCATCATAAAGCCTTTATCCCCCCCTAAACCCGAAGCCTCCCATACAGTTAAAAATCAAATCCAGCTTTATTTTCCTGCATGAGTCAAGCTGCAGGCAAACAGCTCCAGAGGAAGGCAAGCTTGGGGTGGAGAACAGAACTGCAGTAAGAAATCCAGAAAGGGATACTTGTTCTTCTAACAGCACACTCCTATTTTCCCAAGACATTTGCTAATATTTTCATTTTAAAACTAGAGGAAAGCCACCCCCTTCCCCCCAAAAGAAGTTTTAAAGATTATAAAGACACACAAGGACACACACTATTATTTTAACAATTATTGCTATTTTCAGAGCTCCAGCACAGCTACTTCCTTCCATAATTGGACTTCAATCAAACCCTAGTGAAGCTTTTGATCTTGGAAAGAGTAACAACATAGCTCTGTTATCGGCACATAGGGGGCAAAGAGTAGGACATCCAGAATTTTTCAATAAAAGAAAGTTAATTGCTTTGACTTATATTTATCAAAGGTCATGGCTACAAGTTCACACACATAACGGTGCACACTGAGGAACCTTGTACAGACCGGCCAAAGTAAGTGTCGGTATTATACGATCTGTGTGCATTTAAAAAAAAAAAAAAAGAGAGAGAAAAAAAGCAGCAAAACAATGCTAGATTACTATCCAAATATACCCCAGTGGATGTCCTGCCAAATAGCAAATATGTGGCTGTAAGCTCCAAACTGAAATAAAAGCTTGGCCAGAAGCCCAGAGCTTCACTGTATTTTGCTCAGCTAGCCATAGTCTGGCAGAACAGCGTGAACACATTCTCAGCCACGTGATAAAGAAGCCCGTCGGGCCAAGCTGATTTCCTTGTGTTGGTTAAATGTGATCTTCAGACTGTACACACCAGCGGCTTTGGGAAAACGTGAGAAAGTGGGAAACAACAAGCCACAGGCTATAAACTGAAGGGCAGCAGAAAACTTAGCTAAAGGGTTTGCTTAAATGCTAGTGCTGCATTTTAACAAGGTGTTAACTAGGTTCATGGGGCTGAGCACATTTGGCAATGGTGCTGAGCACTGGGCATCCACCTGGATTTCAACAGGAGTTACACACCATCAGCTCCTTCGAGGATGCAGACCCTGAAAGGCCCCGATTCAGAAAAGGCAATGTAAATTCCTCATTGTAGGATAAGAGCTTCCACCAGTGGCTCAAAAATTCAAAATGCTCAATGACTTCAAATTCCGTATTCCGGAGAATTAGAGGTACTTGGGCCTCTCAGGATGTGGCCCCGTACAGGAAGGGTATGACTGATGATGGTATACATCCCCTGCAGCTCAGAGTTTGCTGACACAACCTAAACAGCCACCTCTTAAACACAGAGAAACATTCATGGAGTGAGATAGAATTTGGCCAAAAGGATTCAATCCAAAAAACACGCAGAGTTTAATGGGATAAGAGCTGCCACGATGATAAGGTATTGTATTTTGATAGTAGTGATAATAATGTTTTTAAATAACCAAGGAAGAGACAAACAGCATCCCTGGCCAGCATCAGAGGTGCACGTGCCTCCTGAGAGCATGTTACACGTGGAAGCAGAAAGAAAAGCCTCCCAATGCAAGACCTCTGGAGTATACATCCCTGATACAGATAAGAGCAACTCAGACCAGTCAGGAGAGTACATAAGAAAAGTGAGATTTGTTTACTTTCTAACAGAAACAAATTGTTAACCTAGACACGTGCAGCAGCTGGTGAAATCAGACACACACGAGTTGACAGTTACACCTCTAGTTCTTTCCTTCTATTTGGCTAATGATTTCTTTTCACGTGTTCAGAACAGCTTCCAGAGAGAGGCTACCACAATTTTCAACAATGACTTCAACCATGTCGCACTGAGAAAATTGAACAGATAAGAGAATTTGGAAAAGTGTTTCTTAAACCTCGTGATGCACCCAGTCCAACAGAAAGATCAGCCGTTCTGGGGGCGGCCACGTGATTACGGATGCATGAACGTCGGGATCAGAGTCTCGATAATCCATGCTCTGACAAGTAGCTCTCCAACACCTGTAACTGAAGGCTTGTGGTTTGATCTCCTCAAAAGGTTGGTATGTCAACCCCAAATATGCTGCACTTGTTCCCAATTCTCTCATTCAGGTATGCAGTGGAGTGACGCAGTACAAGGATACAGGTCTTCACAAGGTCAGTCTCCTGTCCCATATTACTCAATTTGTGTTTCTCTCAAAAAATGGATCAGCTGCCAGACTGGTACCACTTCAGAAAAACCTTTGTCTAACGAGCAAGCCCCGGTTTCTTGCCTCTGTGAATTAGAGTAAGGCACTGTAACAACACAGGGCACGACACAATCTGGGTATCTGACTTATCAACCTCAGCTGTTATTTACACTCTTCTCTTCCAAGAAAAGTAATCTTCACTACAGGCAGGGGAATTAATTCCTCACTTTCAATATACACGTATTGATCTGGAGGGCAGGTCCTTAGACAGCTGGTGACAGGCCATACTGTGGTCAGTCCCTTGGGATCAGCCTGCTTGGGGAGATGTGGTCCCTGAAGAAGTCTGTAAACCCAGAGAGGGAATTACACAAAGGTGCTCTAAGGTATTCTTAGTCTCACTCTCCAACATCTGCATACTCATCACTAGTCTTCAGAGCAGCGATCCCTCAGCTCAACGGGGCTCTGATTCTGGGCATGGTTCTTCAGCTGCCTTGCTGCAGTGCCTCAGTTGGAAATCCGTCGTTACACCACCCTCACTCGACAGTAAGCAGAGAACTGGGCTACTCCATGAGGCTAGCCCAGCATAGAAAACGGACATACCAAATTAAATTATCTCAGGATGTATGTAACAAAAAAAAAAAAAAACCACACAAAAACACCAAAAACCATGAGCAAATATATACTGCTGTGAAAATTTTACTTTGACATCCATATGCCACTACGGTGTACTTCAAACAGCAGTGAGCTCAGCACTTGCAGTTATTGCAGATCTCTATCTGATTTTTAACTCTTCCAATGTTAAGCTCAAAGCAATGTCTTAAACACAGTTCAAAAACAAAACAAAAAAAGGCAAAGCAAAAAAAAAAAAAGAAATTGCAACATTTCCCCATATACTTTCTCCAACTTAATCCTGAGAAAGCAGGAAGAAACTCTTGGGTGTCTTTCCATACTTTTTTTTTTTTAAAGACACTTCATACAGCACCAGCAACTGCCAGACCAAATGGGCCTCAGATGAGTGTTACCCCACCACAAAGGGCATCGAGATGTCCTGATGCTGTGCTGGGAACAGACCGTAGGAACACAGTGAGGTGTTAACAGATCTCCAAATGCCCTAACACACATGTGCTCTGAGGGCAGAGGGAATGGTACTCCACGGGAGCTGGGGAGTCCACCCAGCCGCGCTGCTTTACACCGTGAGCGCGTTGTGTCATTGCAGCTTTATCCTGACACACCCATATTTACAGCACACAATGTACTGTACGATTCACAATGCCAAGAAACTCAACATATCTAATCTGGCAGAAAAACAAAGTCCTATCAGGTTAATCCAATTCTTAAATTGCACAACTTTGAAAAGCCAATAGGAAAACAAATCTTGCGCTCCCCCTATTCCTCCTCCCAACACACATACCCTGCCACGACCTACTTTTCCTCTTTGATCCCTCAGCATTTTTAGCCCACTCTCACTGTCCCCTTTCCCATTCACTTCTAACCTACCTCCACCCCGGACCCCGGTGGAAAGTTACGCCGATGAGAGCAAAGGCAGCTTTGTGCGCAGCGCCCCGGCTGAAACGCGCTGGGAAGAATGAATGGCAAGACACATACACAAGGTCACTTGGACACCTGCCCGCATGTGATACTGCAATAATTGTGATAAGATAAGCGGCCTTAAATTTGAAGTTGGCTGACTGCAACGTAGTTTCAAACAGAGCTGCAGAGCTGGGGTGCTTTTGCTGCACAAGAGGAACAGGATTTAGCAAGGCTGCCTGCAAGTTCAAAAAATGTTGAGGTAAAATAATTGTGCTAGACTTTGGATCAAGATCATGCCATTGCCTGGAGTCAGGGCTTTCAAGATCTTGCCTACAAACCTTATGGCTGGTTTTCCGATTTCTCTTTTGAAATGAAACCCTGGAGTTTCATATAAGCACAAGACTCCAGGAGCTAAGAATTTTAAAGGAAGAATAATGGTGGGAAAAAGTTTGTGACACTCCCCCCTCCAACCAATTAAACCTGGTTTCTTGCAGATTTGTTTCTCAAAATCAACAGCTCACGGCATCTAAAAGGGTGTCAGCTTTCCCAGAAGCATTTCACAGGGATCAGGCATTTTAAAGGTCTTATGTAAATTCTCTGATGCAGAAAATGCACATTTACATTACAGCTCTTCCTGCTCGGTAACATATTCCCATCCTATCCGCTCATCTAATTCATTAAATCTTAGGAATGCAATTATTCTTTCAGAATCACAACTTTCTTGCCACATTTGGTTAAAATCAGCCAATATACTCAAAAATCCTGAAGCAGGAACATGCAAGAGGCTCCACATACCTAGCATATCTGGATATGGTTTGTTTTCATAGCAAACCAGGCAAAAAACCCCCGTACCCAAATGCTCATCCACCACAGCCAACAGCAGAGCTGCAAGAGTTACAGACGGAAAGTGGCCAAATGCCCCATGCTGCAACGAGGGGCCGCAGCTGCAGGGATTACAGACGTCAGTAACATCTATATTTCCACTATGCAGCACAAAGAAAGAGGGAACAGCGGCACATCCGATTGCTGCAGGGTCCTTCAAATTAAATAAGTTTAACCCTCTCTGTTTTGATGCGGAACAGGATTTGGTCCTGAGTACTCAGTTCCTACTTACTAAGCATTACCAGCTAAGGTGTTTTTTAAGCAGACTTCTGGCTGGAGTAGGACTCACTTCCAAATGTTGAAAGGGTGAGTTTATAAAAATGACTAAATTGTCACTCCCCCTGTTTCAATGCAGCCCTCTTGCTCCGAGCCTGTTTTATATTCTGCAGCCTTGAGCAATGTTATCTTCTACAAGAAGGTTTAGTGCTATTACTTCAGTAATCTTGCTGTGCTAAAAATATTGATTGGTCTGCCCAATGGAGTTCTGCACGAGTATTTTGTGTTTAGACGTTTCACGTTATTGTTTGTTCACTTTTTCAGAATGCAATCTGCAGTTTCCTTCCTCGGCTCCTTAGAATCTCAAGTTATAAGCAGTTACTAGCGGGACTGCACTTAACTTCTCTTTTGAGTGCTTCTGTCTCTATCAGGATTACTAAGTTACCAGGTCCCCTCAAAAATAGCAACGTCCACCTACAAGAACTAAGGGGGCAGCCTTGCAAGTGTTTTTTAAAAAAATTAAGATCCAATCATGCCATGCAAAGTAAGGCATCTTGCTATGGATGGAGAACCCTGTTCATTCATTTGTTTATTAAATTCAGGAGTACCAACCAGTTCTGTAATGAATTACTTAATCTTTGACCTATTGTCCACAGCCATGTTCCAGAACAAAGAATTTATAGCAAGCTGAGCTCCCTAAGGCTAATTGGAAAAGAAGTTTGTTTTTTTTTTTAAACCATTCTCCATCCTCAACAAATCTCTTGCAAACTATGCATTTTTGCCTCTCCGCTTATACACCTACATATCTAAGGATGACATTTTGTTATGGATGAGTTACCGCTGTCGTTCACTCAAGAATCTGCTTATAGTAAATGCATGCTAATACATTGATTCGTGGGTTCCTGTCAAGTTTTGTTTCAGTAATAATCTAGATTTGTGTTACAGTTAATAAGGACCAGAGTTTTCTAGGACTCTAATGCAATTTAGACTTTTTTTTCCCCCTCCTATAAACAGCTATACACCAAAACACAAGGAAAGAGCTTCAAGACCCTCAATGCCTGTTTTTATTGAATAAGGGAATACTACCAGTTAGGCAAAGAGCTAAATCGGTTTCTCTCAAAGTTGAGCAGAGAACCCTGAAGCAAGAGCATGCCACATCAGAGAAGCTAAGCGATGGTGTTGGATGGCGTACAATGAAAATCTGGGCCAAATTCAGCCCTGGCAAGATTTCCTTCAGAGGATGGGACAGGGAAGCGTAACTGTACTACAGCTTTAAGCATGTCAAATGTGAGAGGTTGAACAACAAGCTGTATTGGTTTAAAACTCGATGGATATCACCTCAGTTAACCAAAGCTGAAGTGCTATGAAGAGCTCTAGCAGAAAAGAAGAACGCAAAGAAACCCCCAAACTAGATTTTGCAACACATGCTGCCTTACCTACCTGTGTTAGCTCTCCCCACCTTAGCTCTGAAGCTCTCAGGACCACATTCAGCTTTGTGATAAACTGACAGCTTCTTTAATGCTACTTGTTTATTAAAAAAAAAAAAGCGACACAAGCTACTAAATCTGTTTGGCATGTATTTGACAGCTGTGTATTTTACATTCATTTTCTATACTTGTTACATATAACTTACTGCATTAAATGGAGTAGATCTGAGGTTTAAGCAAACAGTTTTTTCAGAGCTTTCATTATCTACTTAATGTAGAAGAGATCAAACCAGTTTTTCTTGACTGTAGCTTAGTTGAAACACTTTTTTCTGATCATCAGAGTCTTCTGTGAAATTCAGACAAAATATTGAAAATACACTTTGTTATGAAAGCGAGGCTTCAAAAAAAGGAAACTTATGATCATGTTTGTGTGATATGAATACCAGACAGCTCCATAGTGTACTGCCAGCCAACCAATCTTCTGGGTTCATAATGCTCTAAAGTTGCCTTTAATAATGTTGACTATATCCTTTCATCCTGAGAAAACATCATTAGCTCACCAAGAACTGTTACCCCCTTTATAAAAAAAAATAATCCAGAAAGATGAATGACAAGAGAGTGAATGGTGACATTTGCTGCTCCACCTAGGAGCTGATGGAGAGCAGTCAACAAGCTGCTTGCCTGCTGAGCAATACTGGAATCAGTAAGACCACATGAGGAGTGAAGTACTCATTGCTGAGATTAATTGGGCAGAATCTGGCCCCTGCTAGCTCCCACAATTGCCCATCTGCTGTCATATAAATATGCAGAGATTGAACAATTTAATGTGTTTCCTAGTAGCTTCATCTAATCAGATAATATCCATGTCTTCTTCCTCATCTCTGGATGAGGTCTTCTCTCTTAACTAGAACGTATTGTTTTATGAAAGACTTCAGGGTATACTCGCTTCTTAAAAAAATCAAATCACTGCACTAGCAAATCATTCAAACACTCTCCAGTACACTTAGAGCAAGGCTCTGAGAAAGACACTGCACTTTTTCTAAGTAATTGAGACAAGTTCAACACTGAGACAGCCTTGAAATGTCTTTTAGGGGGACAAAAACCCCCCTACTTGTTCCCTCTGTCTATTGTCTTCCTAACGGTGGATAGCCCTTGCTTGCCCAAGTAGCTCTCTGTGTGCGGAAAGCACTAGTCCTGAGGAGAACTGAAGAGTCAGGTCAGGTGTATTTTTAAAGTATCACATCAAACCCAGGATGTTTCATGCTGTTTACTGTTTGAATTCAGAATTAACTTCAAGTTCTTTCATGCAGTCAAGCAATTATTTAACCAATAATCAAGATTTAACAGTGAATATCCAAATTAGATCTCCTGAAGGAGACACAGCGTTCTTGCTTCTAGCATTAACAAGGCTTGTGCATTCAGCACTTTTTTCCCCCGTTATCATGTGACAGGCTATTTTTAATATTTGCCTGAACATATTTTGCATCTTCCTTTGATCCAGAAAGCAGTTTTGTGCAGCTTGTCTGCATATTGCATTTCCCTTGCCGTGGCAGTCCAGAGCGAAGCTTTTCCATTTCACTGCGATTTCAGCATCGGCTGGTAATGGCAGGAGCACGCAGCCGTGCGTGCGTGCCTGCTGCTCCAGCAAAAGCCGTGCTGAGCGGGCTGCACAGGGGACTGCCACGTGCCTAAAGCACATGGTCATGCAGGCAGCAGCCATCCAGAGCCTCACGTGAGAGTCAATGTGAAGAGCAGCTCTCGCTACCAGCCTGCCTGACGGCTTAGCTGGTCATTCCCGTGTCCTCACGTGGGAGAACAAAGGTCAGGAAACTCCCAGCTCCTCTTGGTGCTGGACAGAGAGTCCTTCGACTCCAAGAGAGGGGGCTCATGCAACAACTAGTAACTGCTTGTAAACAATGATTAAAGCTTGGGAGAGGAGTCCACATAGGAGCAGGCTGCTGGGAATGCCGCCCTTCACACTGCTGGAAGAGGAGGTCACATTGAGAAACACAGGGGAAGGAAGGCTGCAATAAAGGGAGTGTTGCACACACACCCTGTTGTGGGCTGGCCCCTTCACCAAGTCATCTCCAGTATGCAGCCCAGAGGCTGGATGGAGCAAGAACAAACCTCTCCCAGTTGGCCGCTGTGCCTATCACAAACAAGAGTTAAAGAAAATGCCGAAAACCACCCAATCACACCTACTGTCAATCATTACAGTTCAGTTACCGATGTAAGAAGCAAAAGGCAATGGACACTGCGCTCTACATGAACTATCTCAGCTGAATAAATGAAACACGGCTTTTAATAAAATCTTCGTGTTCTTGGGGGGGGTGGGAGGTGTACGTACACTTCAACTGGAAACAGCTTTCAGCTTTTCGAGGAATGTGCCCCTAATTCTTTTTTCTTTAAACTGAAAGTGAAGACTTACAGATATTGCAGATTACAAAGCTTGTTTTTCTTTTTTTCTTTCCTTAAATAAACTTTGGCAGATCCTTGGCGAGCAGTCTAAGGCACCCAGCCATGCAGACAACACAGACTGAAAACCACTGTCATAGGAAAGCAAAGAATGAGGGAGATTTTTCAACCCCCCCCCAGCCCCATCCTCCTTAAGGAGCAGGGTACTAACAACATATCCCTATCACTGTGTCAGCAGCATCCTGTGACACAGCCCTGCATCCACGGTTTTGCTGGAAAACAGAAAATTTGTCTCTAAACCACAAAATCCCCAATAATTAGGATCTCCCATCAGACTTTGCTGATGCTTCTGAACTCTAATTCACCCATTCAAGCCCTTTACAGTAGCTGCCCCATTCACCCAGGTAACGGCTAAACACATAAAAGTGCCAGATAAAAGCAACCACCAACTAGTTACCTGCAAAACACAAACCTCCCTTTACATACAGCTACAAATACTCTCTATTTCCTTAAAGGGACTCCGCAATTAAACAGAGATTTACATTCCACCAAAAAATCTGGCAAAAGATAAGACAAGGTCTGCAACAGATGAAGAACCATGAAAATGTGTTTGCAGTAACAGGTTACTTTACAAGCTAGTTTTATAAAACCTGCTTTTCTGAGCAAGACTATAGATTTCAACCAACTAACTAGTATCCAGTACAGGAACAGAAGATAAATTTTAAATGATATTTTAAATGAAATTTTAAATCACATTACAATGAATGGTGGTTTGCAATGCTAAAATAAATCAAAATACTATTTTTTTTAATCACGAATTTGGTACTGCGAAAAAGAAATGCTTCAGATTCCAATCTTGCAACAGCCCTGTGTCCCTCCTTTTCAAAAAAAACACCCCAGTATTTGCTGTATCTACATTCCCCTAACAGGAATTCATGGGAAGGTAGGTGCTTGCTGTATTCTTTGCTATAGTCCAGAGAATAGATGATAAAGTGGTGAGCCTAAATATCTTCCCATCGACCAGACAATCTGAGCTGGAAATACAGAATTAAGTCAAATTTATAAACAGCCTTTTATCTGTTGCTATTTTTTTTTTTTTACATTTAAGAAAAAGAAAATCAGTAAGGATTTTGTAATGTCACGTTTACTGTCAGGGAGAGCTCAGCTTTGCTGAGCCTGATGACACTTCTCAGTGAACGCCAATGTAGATCTCTTCCAGAGATGGTATAAAATACATATCTGGGCAATACCATTAGCTTCTAAAGGCAGATAAGGCCTGTATTTCAACACACGCACAGCATTAAATCTTCTTATGCCACTCTTCTACAGACCCTCTATGCCTGAGACACACCAGGTATGACATGAGTCACTCTGTGTTCCACGTGCGTGTGCACATCCTCCCCTGAACACAGCACATGCAGGTATAGGAGTTTCGACCGACCGCACGTGATAACGCTGATGCAGCGGAGCTGCTTAAAGTAGGGACATGAGCGGTACAGGATTTGACCCTTCCTTCAGCCAGAGCCCACACACTCAAACAGGCTTCCATTGTAAGGCAAAATTCAGAGGACACAGCAATGGAATATTTTTAGGACAATTACTATCACCTAAAAAATTCAGTTTTGCTAAAAATAAGATCACATGGGATTAATTTTTATCGAAATTGCATACTTTATACTATTTGTTCTTGGGTTTATTATAGTAATATAAATCTCAACAGTCATACATACTGGAACGGTAGCTCAGTCCAACCGAAAACCCATTTTCTTCATGTACATTTTAAAAAAAATTAATTTAAAAGTCTTAAAATATATTAACCAAAAGGCTCCATTGTAATGATTTTAACATTTACCTCCAGACTTTTATATTTCAAAGCAGCACATTTGCCTTGGCACCTCGATGACAGCCTTAAATGCTTATTTTCAGTTTTACTAAAAACTTGTTTTTTTAAGTACATACTGTCTTAGCTTAAAACTTGCTTGAATTCTAAACTCTAAGATGATCTCTTCAAAACAGATTGTCTAAGTAAGATTTTTTTTTTTTACATGACAGCACATAAAAATTTCAACAACCTGATGACAAACCAGACTCCTGTTAATTAAGTCATTGTATCCATCTGTAATAAGGGGGGGAAAGAAACTATCACTTTAAGAAGTGAAATATACTCCCTTTTAAAAAACACATTTACAAAAAAATTATATTATTCTTAAGGCAAAATGGCATGGGGAAGAAAAACCTGCAACTTCAGATGTTTGATCCTACCCCAAGAGACATGACCCCTTTCAGAACAGTAAAAAAGTGTTCAGAGTTTCTAGTGAGACAAGCTCGTAACCCTGAGCTGCAAACAGCTGAGGAAAAACTCAAAAAAAAAAAATCAATGAGCTGAAAAGTCAGGTGGACAGCTGATTACAAATAAATTCTGACAGGTGATCATTAAAAGCCTGGCTCATAACCAGGCTCCTCTGAAAAAAAACAGAATGAGGACAGATTATCTGCTTTTAATTTATTTGTGCATGTGCAACAGAAAATGGTGTAGCATCTATGCACTATTTTTAAAAACTGGCTCAGAAAAAGCAAGGTTTTTTATATTTCACTCTTGCCAACTCCAAATATATTTTAACTTTAGAAACCCTTTAAGTTACTAGTTAACTATGAAATGCCTTGAAAGTGACATACAAAACAAAGTCAAATCCACATGAAGTCAAAGGAGGTTAATGAAATTCACAACTAAACATACACTTCTCACTTGGGGCCAGAGAGTCTGTTGACAGGTTGGGGGTGTTTTATTTCTTTTTAATGAGAAAAGAATGTTGCAGCCTGGTAAGACTTTTCTATTTCATTCTGCTCCACAACTTTTGTCCTTCTATTTATTTATTTTGCCTCCTTATCAGATGATTCTGACAATGACTTTGCACGCTGAGCATGGCAAACGATCAAGCAGAAGGGAGAGGAGTGGTTTCCTGCTCCCAACAGCACACTTTGCTCTAGCAAACCTTGTGTGAGCAGAAGAGCACAATAAATAAGTGACCCTTGGTTTTTTGTTTGGTTTTGTTTTAAGAAAAAAAGGCAAAGCTCCACGTTTTCCAAATGTCAATGTTGACAATATTCCACCGACAGTGATCTCAGCCATGCTGGTGTCAAGCCAGAGCAGTTACTCTGGATTCGTACTAAAGGGATGATCTGAAGTACTAACAAACTAATAGGAGGCTTCCACTGACATCAAACGGGGATGAATTAAGCATTACAATCAGAACTTGGACTCTACCATGTTTTCATTGCCTACAGCTGAAGGTGACTATAGATGTAATTTACCAGCTCAGGTCAGAGTTACACTCAGTTGACGCTATTTTAAGCAAAATTACAATGCAGCTTCAAAATCTAGTTTCTGCCCCCATGTACTGTGGCAAATTTTACTTTGCTCAACAGAGAATAAGATTATGGCCAAAATTTCTAACAGGAACCATTGTCTTCAACTTCAAAATAATTACTCAGTCCTGGATTCTCGCATCAAATATTGGCCAAAGGAATAGTCTCTTCCATGGTCCTTCTCCCTGTTCATTTAACACCATGGTATCTACGCATTACTATTCCATTTGTGGCTTTTTACTTGCTAATAGCTAGGCTACCAACAAAGGAAAGATGAAAGGCAAGTTTCCCTGGAATTCCCACAGCTTCTGTGTGGAGCAACCTAGCAATAACTAGATCTATGATTTTTATTTTTTGAAGTGTGAGTGATTTGAATCCTATCAGCCCTCTCTAAGCTGCCTGTCAACCATACACGGAGAAGCAGTGATTTACACAGGTGAGGAGGGCTCATGACAAAATCCAAAGGTAGTTCTTAGGGCTGATTTACCTGGTCTGACCGGGCTCTGCATGCAGTTCTGCGACACCATGCCGGGATGGACTGAAGTAGAAGCCCTGCTGCTGAGGTCCATGACAGAAGGTGATGCTGAGGTAGCTTGCTGGAGACCTGGCTGGTGTGGGCTATGCTCGTGCTGGTTTGGGCTGGGTGGAATGCCATTTTCTGAGAGGAATTCTTCCAGGTCCATGTATTCCAACTGGAAAGTGTCTCCATCGTACGGCAGTGTCTTGTCCCATAATGTTGGGCCCAAGAAAGCTGACTGAGGGACTGTGGCACTGGTGCTGTCATCGTCTAACTTCTTCTCTTTGTCTTTTTCTTTACCGAATGCTTAAACAAAACACAAAAAGAAGATATAAGAGCTGAGTAATTAAAATATTGGCCACTACTACTGCAGTTATTTCTCCTGCACACTTAGTTATAATAAATGAATAATCCCTTCACAAAAATAACTACTTTGTTGCTAATCCATTTGGTGGAGAATTGAAGGGTCACGCCAGCTGAGCACCTTTGCTGGATCCAACTGCGTTTTTGAGATTTTTCCTCTATTTTTAGTTAACAATTCCTGCATGCATGCCTTTGGATGTCAGCTTCAATAAGTACTCAGGCTTAAAAGTGAGTATTTAAGTGAAGGCAAACTGGGAGATGTTACGTATTCTGTTGGGAACAGTTTTAACCATCCCCATAATTTATTATCCTCTCACACTTAAAAATTAAAATCCCAACCTGGCTAGTCCTTACACAAGGAAAGTTGTCCTCAAATTCATCACTTCTCAACACTGTTGTAAGCTAGTAACTTAAGAATAACAGTGAAGTCTGACAGAATATGTATCCTGATATGCAGAAGAGCTAATGAAAAATCCAAAGGTAAAAGCAAAGCAAAATAAGAGGTTAAAAGGATGCTTCCTACTCATTCCTACAACATCCAGTGATTTCAACACCCATTTTTAAAGGGAAACACCCGATTTTGAAAAAATCTAAACCAAGACAGCTTCCCGTCAGCTACCATGCCTTCTCAACATTTTATTTTTCACCACACACAATAACTGCGGTGAAATCCCCCGAGTCTCTTTGCAATAAAACTCCAAAAGCCGAGAACACAAAAACCTTTGGCTCTGCAGGACGTTTCACGGTTTTTTTCAATCTGCATTTGATTCATTAGGAACACAAGATGCAGTTCTGCCCGCACTACCGCAGCTTTCCAGAAAAGTTGAAGCTCTGCACCGGTCAAACGCCCGGCGGCTACACGGGGCAGGGCTCACGGAGGGTGGATGCCAGCCGCCGGCCGCCCCGCGGGGAGCCTGCGGCGGGACCCGGGCTGGGGCGGGGGGGTCCCTGCGCTCCCCTCCACCCAGCGCTGTCCCCGAGGCCCATCGCGCCCTTCCCTTTGTATTTTTCCAGGCGGCCGGAGCCGGCCCCGCGGCGCCGATGGAAAAACCGAGCGAGCGCCGTCCGCTAGGTCAGGCCGGCTGCGCCCACCGCCCGGACCGACACCAGCCCGTTATTCAGCCGCACTGGGGGGGTCGGAGGGAGGGGGGGGGGGGGGGGGAAAGTGAAAGTGACGGCTCCAGGTAGCGGCAGGATGGGGGCGGCCATTTCAGGGCGCCTGCCCCCACCGGGCCGAGCTGTCAGGGGGCCGCGCGGGGCAGAGGCGGCCCCGGGGGGACCGGGAGGGGCGAGGACTGCCCGGGGAAGCCTCACCGTCTTCGTGAGCGAGCGGCAGCTTGAGCGGGTTTTCCAGCAGGGACTTCAGCACCCCGTAGGTGGGAGGTAGGAAGGTGGGGTTCAGCGGGAGCGGCCGCGACATGGTGGGCTTTCCCTCGGGGCAGCTGCGCGGCAGCGGTTCCTTCCCCTTCTTTTCGCGATGCCGCTAACGAAGCGCGGTGACAACGGGCACAAAGCCGAGCCGAGCCGAGCCGAGCCCCGCTGGCCAGAGGCGCCCGGAGGCCGCCGGAGCAGGGGAGCGCAAGAGGCCCCTCCGCCGCGCAGCTCCCGCCGCCCGCTCTACGCCGCGCACCGCGGCCGCGCGCCCATGTGCAGGCGCTACCGGCGCTGACGTCAGGCGCGGTGAGGCATTGCCATTGGCGCGGAGGGGGTGGTGAACGGCCACGCCCCCCGGCGGCGCCCCGCCCATCGCCCCCTCGGCGGCTCGCGCGGCGGCCGTTACGCGCGGCGGCCGTTACCCGCGGCGGGCCGGGGGGGCCGGGGCCGGGGTGTCGGAACGGAGCGGGGCCCCGAGTCTCTCCCCCCCGCCCACCGGGAGCCGTCTCCCCGGTAACCGGGAGGAATGTTAATGAGTCGGAATGCTTGACCTCATTCGGTGCATCCGAGCGTGAGGGCAGCGGGGAGCGCGGAGCCCCCCCCGGGCCGCGCCGCTGTGTGAGGGGAACCCCGCGGGGTGCGGGCGGCTGCGGGGGGCGCGGTGGGCCAGCTGCCCCGGTGCGAGGCGAGCGGTGTTTTTATCCATTTCTGAGGGAAGCGGTCACTGGCCTTGTGAGCATTTGTCGGAGTCACACGCGTCTCATTTCCGTGAGCAGATTGCTGCTCTCGCCGGTGCCCGAGAGAGACCAGGGTGAGAGCTGTTGCCACGGGCAGGGTTCCCGCTGGCTTGCCCCAGTTTTCTCTCTGAAGGGGCTTTCTACTTGTGAAGAGCCCCGCTGCGAGTACAGCTGACTGTGTACCTGCCTAGGCCTCCAGGCACCTCTCAGGAGCTGAGCCCTGCCCGTGTAGACAGCTCGACAACCGCAGTCCTGCTGTAGGAACTCCCACCCTTCCGTTACCTGGGGGCACCTGTATCTCTCTGCTTCTCATCTTCGTTTTGGATGGCGTTTTGCAAAGCTTTTCCATCCCTGTTTAGTTGTAACTCGTTCTGCAGAAGTCAGTTCTTTTACCATTAACAAATATAAATAATCATAAATACTCACTGTAAGTAAATGTAATTTATGTGCATAAGCTTGTAGTCGGAGTGCGCAGAGTTTAGAAATGAAAGCTGAGGAACAGGAGGCTGCCTTGAGCAGTTATGTTCTCCCCTTATGGATCCGCCTGTGATTATGTGCAGTAACTAGCATCTGGTCGAATGATCCGCCTAAAACAAGCAACGAATCAAAGTCCAAAGTACTTTCAAATCCATAAAATTGCACTGGCACAACCAAAACCTGCAGAGTGGCGATTGTAACGGTCAGGCCCTTCAGAACCAGAGACAGCGGAACACGAATGCAACTGACAAGGGGCTGTGGAAGGACCTTCCCACGGCACAGAGGCGGCACAGTGCCCGACTGGAGGGGCTGCAAGCAGGAGTGTGACAGTAGCAGCACAGTCAGTTTTAAGTCATCTAACCAGAAAAAAAAAAAGCACTAGATTATTAAATGATTGTACACGTTGCCTCAGATGGCCAAATTGCTAGTTACTGGAAACATTTAATTACTGAGGTACAGAGTGAGTGACATAAAAATTAGGGCAATGATTGTCAATCCATATGCAGATTTAGTACAGAATATTTTTTATGCAGTGTAAAGGAAAAAAAAGGATAAGTTTAAGAGATTTGGTAAGCAACAAAGAAGACTGAACGGAATAGAAGACATAAAAATAACAGAGATATTGGGAAACACCAGTAACAAACAAGATTAGTTAGGGATGTAATGAAAGCTCAGCTTGAGCAGAACTACCGTCTTTTTCATGGCCATTGACCATCACAGACAAAATATACTCGACAGAAAGAAACAGCATTTTCAGTGCAGCAGAGTGATAGGAAAACTGCACTGTTTCACTACTTGACACTGAATGGGATAAATTATGTGTAGATCTGTGCCATTGTGGAACATAACAAAGCAACCAGATGCGGAGGATTGCATCCAGTTACAGACCCTGCGTTCCCAACACAGGAGCTGGGAATTTCCTGGGTGAGAGCCCTGAAACAACTCTTCCCGTGTACCATGGCGCTGCTGTTTTCAGTCTCACTACAGCAGGAGCAATAATTTACCTTCAGCCTTGCCACACTGGCAGGTTTCACACCAAGTAGCTGCCAGGACACCCGTTGTTTCTGCATGGGAGTGTTGTGTGTGCTTGCGAGTTACTGATTTTTGCTGGCCACACTCTTCCACGGGTGGTCCCCATCTCCCACTGGCTGACCCCACACGCTCCAGGTGAGGCTAACGCAACCGAAACAGAGCTAAGGATGCACTCACTGCATCTCTGCATTTCCCAGCCAAAATACCATTTGTTCACTTGTATTCTCAGCTTAGCACTCACCCAGAAAAGGTTTATTTTACGGCTTATAAAGGACTATGCCAGCTACTTACGTTGGGTTTTTTTAAAATAGAAAACATCTTGACTGATCCCATTAAAAAAAAAATAATCTCAGCCAATGTTTGTGTTTCTAACCCGGTGTTTTCATCACAGAAATTTGCCCCGAAGATCCTATTTTCTCAAGCCCCGTACGCACGGGTTAATACACCGTTTTCCAAGATAATTTCGGAATTACCCGAGTTGCCCCGTTACCCCGCACGGCGCGGGGGGGGGCAGCCGGGGGTCCACCCACCGCCGCCGCTCCCGCACCCGCCGCGGCCCCGCCCGCCCGCGCGCCGCCGCCGTCACGCGGAGCGGGGGCAAAGGCGCGGGAGGGCCGTCACGTGAGCGCGCGCGCGCTGACCTACTTTGGCCCAATGGCGGGGCCCCCGCGGCCGCGCGCTCCCGCGGGCAGTCGTCGCGCGGGGCGGCCCTACCGGGGGGGACGGCGCGTGCTGGGGCCGCGCCGCCGCTCCGGCCTCGAACCCGCGGCCACGGGAGCGCCGCCCCCTTCCCCCGTCTCACCTCCCGTGACCTCGCTCCGGCGCGGGAGCGCGCAGGGCCGGGTGCCGCTGACCCGTGCGTTTGTCAGGAGCAGCCCCTGGCCCCGGTTATCCCGGAGCTGCGGCTGTCGCTCCCGCAGGGAACGGACCGTCCGGGCGCTGCCCACGCGTGGAGCCGCGGCCCCGGAGCGCTGAGCCGCTCGTGGAGCCGTTCGGGTTCGGCGACCCGGCTTTCGGCTCGGGGGGAGGCGGGAGTCGCCGTTCACGCGTTTTGTTAGCCCTTGGCAGGGCTTGTGTCCGGTCATCCATCCTCTTGGTTCTGGGTCTGCTCGTACCCATGCTGACTGGAAATGGATAAAGATTTCTCCCCCCTCCCCCAGATTATTTTAAACATGTTTTTGAAACGAGATATTGCTTGGTTTTAGTAAAAAAATAAAATCCTCAGCATGGTTCGTAAGAGAAGGGTTCTATTGCATTTATCTATTGCATTTGCATAACTTGGGATGGTAATTGGGAATTCTGCTCTGAAATCTCCTCTGGAAACAAGGCTGCAGCTTTTCTTCCCCTATAGACCACTCGAGTGGGTTTCCTTTAGGTATTTCCAGCCAGTATCTGCCAGGGGTCCCACTCAAATTTTCTGCATAAACACAGATAGGAAGTGGGCCGGGAGGACTGTGCGATAATCACAGCTCCCCATCAACGCCAGCACTGGCCGGTGAAGGATACTGGTGCTCCTGTGCTGGAAGACAGCCAGAGCCATGCCCCATCCCACTCAGCTTGCAATCCACCGCTCCATGGGTGTTGAAATGGAGGCTGGGCTGAGGAATCCAGCGCTTCTCTCTGACCTTCGTTTTGTCTCAGGGTTCAGTACGAGCCAGTCCTCTGTGTGCAGTTTGAGAAATCTCTCCAACTGGAGCAAAACTCCCTCTGATCAGGTGTGCACATGGTCGCAGCTGGACTGCCAGGGCACTCCGTTCCTCTGTTGGGTTGCTTGCTTTTCAATATGTTCTGTCTGGAGAAAATAATTGCAAGAGAAGAGGGGGGGAAGGATAACAAGCTACGAGGTGAAGAGAGAGGATAAAAAAAATGGAGGAGAACAGGCTTTTGGGTCAAGGCACAGGACAGACTGGAGAAGGAAATGGCTTGGAGTACCTTAAACACCTCCTGGTTCATCAACAGCGATACCTGCCTCGGCCCTTTGGGATGAAAGGATTGAGTGGGAAGTACAAAAACCAGAAGAGATTATTTGAAGACACTCAAGATTCAGACTTTGTTTTAATTCTAATTTATCCTGAAACAGTGAAACATTCCCAGACTGGCCTCAGGTAGCGGGACATTTCCAGCTCTGCCGTGGGACGGATAACTCGGAAGTACATAAAAAGCCCTGTGAGTACGATCAGCACCCTGACTGGAGCTGAAAAGCATCCGCCTTTGAGGACAAGGCTGAGAAGCACCAAGGAACAGAGCCTGTCCCCCACTTCCTTCACCATCGCAGAGGTTCTGGAAGGAGCTTGGCTGGGCTTTCCAAGTGAAAGCTGCTACCAACGGCTCTGAATTACTTCAAATTGATGTTTATCATCCACGTGGTGTGCAGCTGGGCGAGCTGCTGTGGTTCCTCGCAAGAGGAAAAATGTCTGTTGAATGAACCATGATCTGACCCTGTCTTTTTTTTTTTTTTTTTTTTAAGGTTAAATTGAATGGGAGAGACAGGTTTGGAACTGCTTTTGGGTGATGGCAGAGGAACTTCTCTTAAGTAATCTGGAGTGGTTCCAAAAAGCATTCCAGTTCTCAGAAAAATAGGTATTGCTAGTCATTGCTTATATGCTATGGGTTGAAAGATTAATAATTTTCTCTGCCAAAGTTTACAGTCAGCCTTTACCATGACAGGAGATCAAATACATGTACTTGCCTGGGCAGCTGACCTGGTTTGAACTCAGCCAGCGTTACTCTCAGTGATGACTACATTTTTGGAACAAATCCTCTGCTATGCTTTTTAAAGCAACCTTAACCCTGTAAAGCATTAACCAGCCTCTCGAGCCCATTTCAGGCACCTCCTGCCCTTGGTGCCATGGCGAATTATTTAGACCCAGTAGGTGTAAGCAGCCAGATGACAGAACTGGACTGGGATAAGAGGTAAGGGGTAGCTGGTTTTGCAGTCAGACCTTCCCCTGAATAAGGACAACTCCCAGCTGGTGCCAATGGGAGAAACAACTCGATCCTTCATTTGTTCCTCTGCACTCCATTCCTCTGCCTTTCTCACTTTTGGCTTGCACGCTGCAGACAGGCAGTTAGAAATAGCTGTTCTTACATGCTCAGACTGTTTGATTTGGGAAGTTGGCATTGGTTTTACTGGTGATAGAAGAGCACCCACGAGCACAGAATAAACCAGCCCATCCCCAGGCAGAGCTGTAGCAGAAGGGAGGAGGGAGAGGTGCAGGAGCCGAGCATCTCCTTGTTCTGAGTTTCTATTGAAGTCAATGACCCAGATTTCCCCGACTTCAACTGGCTGTTTTCAGAGAGCTCGCTGGAGGCACGGTGCTGGGGAAGGTCAGGCAGATTTTAGCCTGAACTGTTCTGCGTGCACAGGCTTATCAGGTCCAGATCTGTAAAACCTGATACTGGAAACCCATGTTCGTCAATGAGGGCTGTGAAAGTCACTGGAGTGACTAGTACCCTGGGCTTCAGTCTTGGAAAGCTGCCCTAAGCCTGGGATTTCTTTCTGTCCTGTGCTTCTGTGCTCAGTTCTGTGACACCCACCTTGCTCCCAGGTTTCCCTCTTGAAAACTGCAGAAAACCCAAACTGGTTTTTAATCCCATGGGTTTAGATTATTAAGAACCCAGGAATGTGGTAAACCTCTTTTGGCTTTGTCAAGAAAGCCCAGCCTGCTGCTGGAAAATTGGGAAAAATCCTGCAGACAAAAATCAGGCTTCTAAAGATAAAGGCATTAAATTCAGGCTTTGATGCTGTGTCTCCTTATGAAAGGATCTTACCCTAACAGCACATATTTGAAAAGAGCAGCAAGTAGTGCAGAAATGCACATGATTAATCTGTATGTGGTTTATCCTGTAGGTTTGGATCCATTAAGTCTTGCAGATGAGCCTGGCTTGGTTTTCCCTCCCCCTCCTTTTTTTTTTTTTTTTTTTTTTTAATTTACTCCCACTTTAGGCTCTATGCAGCAGCAGAGCAGGTTCCAAATCCTAACATCGGCCTGAAGCCCCCTTCCTCAGCCCAGCCAGGGGGATTCTGCTGAATTCACTACTTTCTGTCATTTTATTTTTTTTAAGTGTCTCATCAGAAATTTCAGTTGGAAAGTAGTTGCTATTTTGGTATCAGAATATGCACACTGAGGATGTTAAATATCAAAGTACCAAGCTTTCCAGGCTTTTGGAAACCTGCTTTTGCACACACGTAATGCAACATAGAGCCAGTGACAGTGAGTGCACACTATCTGAAGAGGCAAAGGCACCCTGGATTCTGTGCACATCAAATAAAGATCTCCCTACTTTATTTGATACGGAAAGTCTGGTCAGATCTCTGAAGATTACAGTTTTGAAGGGCTTGGGAAACAACAGACTATCAGCCACTTGGCTTTTTAAATGTATAGTCAAACACAGAATCCGCTTTACTGATCCTCACCGAGCATCCGAAGCTGATTTCGGTCACGTGGCTCTGTGGTTACCAGAGGAAAAAGCGGCATTTTCCCATTATCTACGCTGGCTTTGCCCTACCCGTGTCCAGGGCACTGCACGCTGTGACGCAGGTCGGAGCAGCTGCACACGGGGGATTGTGCTCCGAGAGAGAGGAACACATTCGGAGCGTTCAAGCCCCGAGTCCCCCTTCCTCTGCTTTCGCTGGGGTCAGCAGCTCTGCCAAAGCCCTGCTGCCCTCTTACCCCCTGAAAGTCTGGACTGAGTGCTAACGTCTCCTCCAAGGACAGATGTGTACAGAAAAGGTGTGCAGTAAACGAGCTGCATAATTTTTGCCATTTCAAACGGTGTTAAGCTTTGTGCTGTCAGCTTTGCAAAGTTGTTTTTATGCACTGAAGTGGGATGTTTGAGTTAACTGAGATGAATACAACGATAGCTGGCAGCTGTATCGAAATAACCCCGCGATGTACATGCGGACACAAGGAAGCAGAGGAGCCCGGCTACTGTTTGTTGCTTTATTCTGCCTTTGACTTGTTTTCTTAATGCCATGTTTTCTTTTAAAGTTATCTGCTCCGATCTGCAGTAATGTGGGTGCATAATTGACTGTAGTCAGACTAAAGACATTCTTGTCTGTACATTTTTCTGGCCAGGCATTTAAACCATAAGCTGTATTGAAAGCACCAGGCAGAAAGTTATACTGAAAGCACCAGACATAAATAGTTTAATATTAAATCAGGTTTGTATTATTTTTTTCTCCATTCATTTTTAAAGCCTTAAAAAAAAATCCTCATTTGATTGCCTTGTGGAATAAATTGGTTTTGAAAGCTCACAACTAGCATATAGGCAGTCTTTTCTTTCTTTTTTTTTTAAATTTAAACTGCCAAAGGGCATAAACATACTTACAGCTTTCTATAGCCATCTGACAGCATGTATGCAAGGAAATAAAGATCTCCTCCTCCTGTGTTTTCCCTTAAATGGTTTTGACCTGGAAAATAGATTATGTTGATTGGCATGAGACAGAAGGCTGTGATCTTATTTTTACTGTTTGTTATAGCTGTTTCAAACTTATCAAAGGAAGAAATAGAGCCTTCTCAGATGGCTGCTTGCCAGCAACACTAATCAGAATTTTAATGAGATTTTTTCTTTTCAAGGCCTAAATTAGGTCTAATTGCCAATATATACAGCAAACGTATAATGCCATAAAAGGGATGCAGCCTATTGCATATAGAATGCGTTTCAAACTTTTTACAAAGAGAAATATTGAACAAAATACACATTTCTAATGCTCTTTTAAATACATGCAGCTTTTCTTTTTTAATTACTGCTATGCCTTAGTTAACAAACCGCCCTTCGCAAATATAGTCCTAGACTTTTATAAGACCTCTGTAGGGGAATAACGCAAGTGCTTGTGGCTGAACCCCCCCGTACAATGTCTGTTCACTTTGACACAGACTCCTGAAAACTCCAGCCTGCCGCATGCCGCTATCGCAGTGACAGCGTGAGCTGGGCCCTTTTGCTTCCCCTTGGCGCTCCCTTTGCCATCGTCACGCCTTTGGACAGCCCCCGTGTTCTATTGTTTGTGGGCTGGGTAACCAGCCTGCAGCTCCCGTTGCCCAACCCTCACAAAAGGCACGGCTATATTTAGTCCACACACACAGTTTTTCTCCAAGCATTTAAGACAAAAAATGATTAACAACTACAAAATGTCATCCCCAAAACATGGTGTTGTTTCATCCCCCAAAGTATATTTTGTGCAAAAAGGGATAAACAAAAAAGGACTTTTCCCCATTTTGCAAGGTTTTGTTATTTATGGTGCTGTATAGTTCAGTTCTCTCCTTGTCTGGCTTATCTGTTATGTACAAAATACTTCAAAAAAGGAAAGCGTCTTTAATCAGAGCTGCTCAGATGCAGCAACACAATTAAACACCTCAAAGTGTGGCATTGCAGCTTCTGCCTGAACAAACCATTTTATTCACACACTGTGACCGCTGACCGGGAAGTCTCCTGCAAAGCCTCCTGCCAAACGTCATGCTTAGTAAATAAATTTCATTTCTTTATTCCAGCTAAATTTACGTCTCTTCTGATTCATCTGGCTCATGAAACTAAAGCTGAAGAGCAGCAGTAACAATGGGGGTAAAAAACCCGGCACAGCACGCCAGAACAGAATGACAGCACAACCCACAATGATGCTCCCCCTTGCACAAACCCCACGCCGTCATTTCCAGCAGCATTGGGCTGAAGCAATCCGAACACTTGAGCAGGACTTTAAGTGTCGCTCTAGACCAGCTTTATCTGTTAAACTGGAGTTTATGCTAATTGGTCACATCTGTAGTTAATAAGATCATCTATCAACAGACCATTAGCTTTGAAATAACACCAGGGATATTCTAAATAAGCTTAAACAGCCATTTCAAATGTATATTTCTTGAAGTGTGTAAATAAATATATTGACGGCAATTTTAAGGAAAGAGCCAAACCACAGGGCAGAGGAAGCCAGAATCATTTTGCATCTGTTACAACACTCAGGATAATGTTTTGGTTGATTTATAGTGGAAATATTTGTTTTTCAGCTGGAATTTTGGTAACTCGGAACAGATGTTCACAGCAATGCTGGAATACTGTCTACCCATGCTTCCCTGCTAAATCAAGCACTGTTACACATTTAACCTCATCTAGGAAAAAATAATATACCGTGAAATTACTAATCTTATGAAAGGTACATAGTAATGAGATTCCAGTTTGATTATCTTTCCATTTTATCAGCATTTAAAGACATAAAATAACGCATGCAAAAAAACTACCAAAGCAGCTAGATTTCATCTGTTTTGTGACCCTGGATGGAGGAGAAGTGCTTGTCTATCACTATTTTTTTTTCCAAAGCCTTGTAGCATTGATCCAATTCAGCTTTCTGACTTTTTTCCACCTTCGCTGAACTGGGGAATACTTAAGGGGAGCAAAGAGGGTTCTTGCAATGAGAAAGTTCTTTGTATCTCCTGAAAAACATTAAGAATTCAGTATATTATTTTTACAAAGTCCTATTTATATCTCTTAAAACCTCTGACTACAGAGCAGCACTGAATACAGTTCTCTCTTCCCCACTGGTTTACTTGTGCCCCTCAACATTTAGCCAGAAAAATTAAATTAACTGGGGGAGCAGCATGCTCGAAATCCATAGACATCTTTGCATTTGCTTCAGGGACATGGAGCTCTTGAGCTCAGGAGTGAGCAGTAGGTCTGTCAATTTGGAGAGGCTGCCTTTTCTCTTTTCTTTTCTTTTTCCTGGGGAGGCAAGTTACAGTCTCCTCTCCCAGTGCAAACATCCAGAGCTATTTGCTGATGTGAATTCCAGATTGCCCGTGGAGCCCTGCCTGATGTCTTTACCTTATGAGGCCTGTTGTTTCTTCTAGGAACTTTCAGATGCTCTACTGCCATGTTCTTGCTTCCCAGGAAAGATCTCACTAAGCTGGCACGCAGCTATTTAATGGTTATCCCATTTACAGGCACCTCTCTTTCCAGGTGGCATCACTAGATCCTTAACGGCTGAAAGCACTCATGTCAGAGGGGAGCCAGTGCTGCCTTTCTGTGTAAAGCAAACATTTCAAATTACAATTACTGCATTAAGCTCTTGAAGATGTACACAGAGATGTTTCTTCACTGATTTGATGCACTTCTAACAATGCTCGATAACATGCTCAGCCCAGGGAGGACCTGCTGGTCAGCCCTTAGTGCCATCGCCCGAGAAAAGAGGGGGCAGAGTGTGTGGAGGACAGGTTCTCCTTTGGCCTCAGCTATTTCACACCAGTATCTCATCCTGAGAGACACGCTATTAACATTGGAAGAAGTGGAACCTCAGCCCAAGCTTGTGCAAATGCAGATTTTACTGGAATATATTCTCTGCAAGGAAGTTAGTATTTATAGTGGTGCCATGAGTCACCTGCTCAGATACCATGGATACAGCCTTTCATCCGCTAACTCCATTACGTACAATCAGATTTTCACAATATTTTACACTTGCACTTGCACAACTGAATGATTGTTTTGCTCCTCGGGGCGCTCCTTCCTCTCTGTCCTGGAGAGAACTGGAGCCAATGGGCACTGAAAAGCCTCTGTGGGCACTGCAATGTCTCTATGGGCACTGAAAAGTCTCTATGGGCACTGAAATGTCTCTATGGGCACTGAGATGTCTCTATGGCTGAGGAGCTTCCATGCAGCAGAAACAAACCTTCAGCTGCTGTAGACTTTCAGATGAGCTTTTTGGAACAATCCTCTGATGCTTTGCTCAGATATCCAGCACTGTTAGATTATTGTGGATGTTATCTGCCTTGTCAACTGTTAGATTATGTGAGTTCTTCCTTGGAAAAGCTGTCCCTCTGCAGGCAGAGCCATCGTGTCTCATTGTCTGAATGTCCTCGAGCAGTAGGCATTAGACCCAGGCACCCTGAGACATGGGAGTGCTGGGCTCTCACAGCCGTCTGCACCCTGTACTCCTGATTGCAGGGCTGAGAACTCGATCTGTTTACAATCTGTTGTATTTGGGGTTCAAGCTACAGGGCACCTCAAGCCTGAGGCCCCGACTGGGTGGGAAGAGCTGGGCAACAACATCATATGTTCGGTCCAGGAGTGTTCATCACTGGCAAGGATCTTCTGTGTGTCAGCAGATGGAAAAGTTATGAAACTTTTCTTTTAATACTGTGTTTGAAGAATCAAATTTTATTCTAACTTAAACCTTCACACCTGCTCTGGAGTCTCACCCATCCAGGCAGCTCAGCCCAGGGGTCCCAGCACTGGGCTGGTGACCAGTGCACGTCTCTGCCACCGCTCGCTGGGGGACCTTGGGCAAGTCACTCCATTCTGTCAGTGTTATCTCTCTCTTTTTCTCTGCTTCCTGAAGGAGGATCTTAAGAGAGTAACATCTGTAGCCCAGGCGAATGTTTGCAGGAGTTAGCCATGTGATTTCATAGAAATATGCCAAAGAAGTCTGTTATGACACTGACAGATTGGAAGCCACTGGTACATGACAGCCAGGGACTTGTTTCAAGTCATAAGTCCTGTAGCAGCACATTATATTTCTCTGAACCTCCCAGTAATATCTTCTTGTTGCTCTCAAGCCCCGTTAATGAGCTGCTCAGAGGCTGGGAGGCGGCATCTGCTTCGTACCAGGGTTGGTATTGATCTCGGTTATTACAGATTTCTGCACTTTGCCAGCACAGACACACAGCCTAATAATTGCTCATCATACGAAACCTGACCTGTTAGATCCCAGTTAGATGTTGGGGGTTTGATCCTGCTGGGTGCTGAATGGCTCAGCACATCAGGGGGGACAGGCGCGGTGGCAGGGTCAGTCTGCAGGGGCAGGGACCCTGCACAAGGTCGGGCAAGAAAACACCTCGATTCCTCTGGGGTACTAGTAGGTGAGAGTGGTTTACTTACAGGTTGCACTGAGGTCCTTTGGAAGCCACTCAAAGGCTTTATTACGCTAAGATGAGTAGCTCATGAGTAATCTCTACTAGACCAATCCACCCTCCCTAGGCTGTTGAAATCTCTCGTGCTGCACCTCACTGCCACACTGACTGGTTTTTAAAATTACAGAAATATGTGGAGACATTGTATTTCTGGAATAAGGGTCAGGAAGGGGTCCATCGTGGTCCCTGCATTTTCTGGAAAGGTAGCGCTGGCTTTACTATAAATGTAGGGTTTGCTGTCATCTGAAGGTGCTTGTAAATTTTAATGAAAAGTAAAATATGCATGAGTTCAGGGGAGAGGATTTTGTAGCTCTGAGACACATTGCGGTTACAGACACAAAATGTTGAGCTTTTGGTTCATTTAGGGAATACACATCTCAGCACTCAGAGACACCCTTAGATAAGGCATCGGCACAGACAGCACTAATGAGAGTTTGCAAATCAACTGAGAAAAAAAAATTCAGCTTTCCAGTTTCATAATAGATAACTGGAGATGTGATTTCTTTTCAATATTTATAACAGTTCCCCTCAAAATTAAAAAAAAAAATCAGCCTGATTTAGCTCATTTCCAGTTTGTAGGTGCTCCAGGGAGTAACTGCTATTCCTCAGCAAGGGGACGCTGCACATGGAGAGCCGAGCACACGGCCAGCCTGTGCCCAGCCATCCCCGCTCCGATGTCACATCCTCGAGGGTGGGACAAAGGATGGCAGCAGATACTCCCAGCTGGTGCCTCCACAACGTCTCTTTGCTTTCATTCGGTCACTGGGGTTTTTCCTGCTCCAATACCTGCCGTTCCCTGTTGCAAACGAAGAAGTCAGCCAGGTTTCCTGCAGCAGGATTCTGCCCTGCTAGATCCCGGTGTGGAAGCAGCCCACGTTTCCCTCTCCCTCGGCTTTTAGGTGCTATTTTATAGCTGTTCATGTGGCTGCTAGAAAGGCCAGAGCAGCTTGGCACCAAGCAAACCCGTCCCACTGTTGCTGTTGGGTTCTTCAAGAGGTGAAATTTCCCTCTAGCTCTGGGATCTTACCAGGGTGGATTAGGTTTAGGGAATTCTCCTTGTGCTGCAGTGTCTGGAGCATCAGGACGATGTTTGCTTGCCTGGGAAACCGCAGAGGAACCCCGGCATTCCTGTGGGTGCCAGCCTTGCTGTGGGAGCCGGCGAGGCTTCCTGGGAAACCTGGTGCCATGCAAGCCGTGACTCCCGGGAACAGCCTGCCAGCAGCCTTTGCATCGGCTCTGCACCCCGACTCATGAATAAACATCGGGGAAGAGGAGGCGGATGAAAAGCAGCTGGGACCCGGGTTGCAGCAGAGCTGTGGGTCTCCCTGGCAGTAGCTGTACTTCTCTCCTCTCTTTCTGGGCTAGCTGGTATTTTAGCGGGTGTCCGAGTCCCCCAAAGAGAGCAGAGCATCCCAGCACTGCTCCAGCTGATTTTAGGTCACATTAACAGCAAATGGAAGGAAGAGTGTGGGTCTGGGGGGAGAGCTCTGCCCCGCTCCTGCCTGACTCTGGCCAGCACACTGGGACCTGGCTTTGGGAGATGCTTGGATCTAGTTGCATCCTGCTGTTATCTATAATTTTAATGTCCCCCACTTCCCAGAATGGTGTGAACCAGCACAGGGCTATCACAGCTGAGGTTCTTATCCAGAATCTACAAGTAGATGTGCAATAGTCTTAAAAATCTTGGCAGGTTAATTTTCAAGAAAATCTCTTGTTAGGCAGGAGTCACTATCAGCAGTTACCATGCTTTTATCTGTAGCTGTCAAGGCACTGTAAAAAGTGGCTGTTATTCCCATTGTAGAAGAAACAGATGTTCTGGGGATGTCTGAATAGATTTAATACAGAAATTGCATGCCTAAAAGGTGTTCTAGAAAATCCCATCATTAGCACATGACTGATTTTATTCAGTGCACCCAGGAATTCAGCAGATCTGCTGGGTGTGCTTTACTTCTCTTCTTTTTGGGTTTAAAGCAACAGTGTTGAAATTTTCATCTTATGCCCCTTCTGGGGCAGAGGAGAAGCTGAAATAAGACTATCAGAATTTTCTTTTTGAGGCAAACTTTCAGGTGGGGATTTGTTCAAAACTTCTTGAGGTTTAATTTGGTTTTGCGATCAAGAGACAGAGAAGTCGCATTTGTGAAATCCAATTAGGCTGCAGCCCGGGCAGGGACACATGGCAGGAGGCACGTATGACCGGCTGACTCCCTGTCCTTCCCTGCTCTAAACCCTTCAGCCCCTGCAGCAGAGCCGGGTGTCTTATCCCAGGTGTTTGGGATTATTGCAAACTCCATCCACCTGCCTGGGAGCTGCAGAGTCGCAGCCTTTCCCTCGCAGCCGTGTGAGATGCCAGGGACAAAGGCAGCAGAGATCTGTGTCCCTCTGGGGAGCAACCAGAGCTGGGGAGGGCAGGAGGAGAGCTGGAGATGGATGTTGTGCAGTCAGTGCTAAATGTGATGGGAGGCTGTGCTGGGGTCTTGGTTTCACCAAGGAATTACAGACGCTTCTATTGGAGCTCTTTCATTTAAGCCTCCTGCACAGAGCTAGAGGGGTCAGCACCTTTACAGAACAAACTGGTTTTTTACTGGGGACTTTCCACTACAATAAGCCAGAAGTTGTTAGAGCAAGAAGAGCTGCCCGGGCCATGCTCCTTTCTCGGGAGCCAGCTCTCACATTGTGGATTCGGGGACGTGATGATGTCCCTGCCTGTGCCGCTGCCTTTGCTCCCTGCTGTGGAGTCCCTGGGCTTGTCTTTCCCCTCTGGCTGTCACACAAAAAAGAACAAACATAGATACTTCTGCTTACTTGGAAAGCCACAGTTTCTCTCGGCCACATCAGAAACCACGTTGGTAATTCCCCGTGGTGCTGCTCCCCCTTGGGTAAGAGCTGTCCCCTGCCTGGAGGAGTCCTCCTGTAGCACCCGCTTGTGCTGCAGCAAAACTTCATTCCCAATGGCTAACAAGTTTTCTTGTAAGAGGGAATCTGTATTTTTATGAATGTGGAGAAAGTTACCAAGGCCTTTTCCTTCACTTTCCTGATTCAGTCGTGAGCAGGTCGATTTGTGTATATGTAAGGGTCAGGACAAGCGATGATAACAAGCCTGGACTGAAATAGGATCCGCAGCTTTGTACCAAACAACCCCTGAGCACAGCAGTAACCCAGACTTTTTCATTATCTTCAGCTGGCCACAGGACTTTTGTGTTCATGTACATTTACTATCGATTCGATTTTTGGTTTTCCTGTCATTCACTGCGGGGCTCTAATGGGTTATTGGAACACCATAGCCTACATTGCCGCTACTCAGCATCCACGCTCAGAATGGGTTAAGCACGTACACGGAGAGTTTGGGCTCAAGTGACCAGACTGCATTCCCAACGATGAGCAGACAAAGAAATGAACAAAATGAGATTAATTGCATTTACACATTTTCCTTTAACAATAAAATGATTCTTTCTGGTTGCATCTCTCAAATAGCCAAATAACAAGACAATCATACTTTAACACTGTTGGTGTCCTATTTCCTGCTCCTCTTCATTATTGACAACACTTTTGTATTTAATTTGAAGGAATAATATGTTCTGA
The DNA here is from genome assembly GCA_011057875.1 of Pterocles orientalis. Classification (NCBI taxonomy): domain Eukaryota; kingdom Metazoa; phylum Chordata; class Aves; order Pterocliformes; family Pteroclidae; genus Pterocles; species Pterocles orientalis. The sequence goes on along the minus strand of WKFP01015200.1, from coordinate 450,782 downwards.
GAGTGGCAGGCAGCTTTCTTAATGGGCTTCTCTGCTCCTGCTCATGCCATGACATCAATTATACAGAGTTGTCTTTGACTTGGAACGTGTAGCCCCCATGGTGACTAATTACAGTACTTGACGTTGGGGTCCCCAGTGGTACAGACTGGAGATTAATCAACAGGGACTGCAAGCTTCACCATCCCCGTGGAGCTCAGTGCTCGTGGTTTTCTCAGGCCGTTGGGGCTGGAAAGGAGCAGTGATGCACTGCCAGGCTCTGGAGTCAAAGTGAAAATATTAGAAGGAACCTGAATGCTTTGCCTTTCCTAAGATTCTTTCTCTTAGTGCTGTTATTGTTATATTTTTATTTCAGGCCACAAACATAATTTTATTTCTTTTTCCATTTTAATTATATGTTTTAATGAGTTCTCTTCACACGCAAGAGCAAGGATTTTTATTGATGATAATAATAATTGGGCCATTGGGAAGCGTTGACTGTTTTGTAGCTGAAGAGCAGGGTACTTAAAAAGAGATGAAGACATTTCTGATCAGTGTGTGGCTTTTGGGGGTCAGGGTGAAATGGTGATTTATCCAAAGCAACAGCAAAACTACTGATTTTTCATGGTTTGCTTTTAGCCCAGAAGCCTAGCAATCAAACTGATATTCCCTGTAATGGCTGTCTTGAGAAACTGGATTCTTCCTCGTCAAGACGAGTGATCATTTCAGCAAACTCCCTCATCTGCAGCCCCCAGTGAATAATAAGGCATCTTATCGTTGCAGTTCAATGTCTCTATTCATCAATCTCCTCCATAACTTGAAGGAAGAACAAAGCTTATGTATGTTTTGGAGAAGATGCTGGACTAAATTCTGTGAGTCTCGAGTGCCACTGTAACTACTAAACTGATCGTTGTCCTTTCTGTTATGCTGAGAATAGCTGAACCTAGAAGATATATATGGTCTAATGCAAGGAAATATCCTTAGGAAGTAGGGAAACCTATAGATATTGAAGCTCAGCTAATCCTGGAAGTCGTAAATGGAGATCCTTATATACATCAGATTGAACCTGGCCTTATGGTTTCAGGGACAGAATTTACAGGAGACACATAACACAACCTAACTGGAACAGGAGAGATAAAGATTTATTTTTTTTTATCTACTCACTTTAAATGAACAGCTTTAACTCGTTTGGGTTTGACTTGGATACTGTGCCATGGGGACAGAATCAGTATCGGTTCTTAGATTCCAAATTCCCGTCCTCAGATTTGGAAATATGAGGCTTTATTTGCAACAGATTTTAGCCCATTCAATTTTGTTCAACTATATGACTTAATGATGAATGACACAAAACTCATCGCATCTTTGTGGGAAGAGAATTCAATACTATTATCTTGTAATAAAATCTTGAAAGAGTGTTATGAAAATAACAACCTATTAAATCCATGGCAACATCAGCCACTGTTTGGGAAAAAAAAATCTAGAACGAGCAATGAATAATCAAGCCACCAAAACCCAGAGTCTGGATGGTACAACCTGTGAGTTGGCTGGTATTTTTAGTATTACATGAAAACAATCCCCAGGGAAAGGCAAAGCTGGTTACAGAGGGCAAAAGGTTAGGCTTTATTCATTAGCGTTTGATTTTTGGTAGGCTATCATTGCAAGCAGCAAAGGGAAAGATTTACTAAGGTATTTAGGTACCTAAACATGCCTAGCAGCATTTATAGCAGCATCTAAGTAGGTTAGGTGCCTAATTCCCATTAACGCCATCAACATCCTTAAGCTGCTAAACATCTTTGTGGAGCTGGCCGCAGCACCCAGCTGCCAGGTGCCTGTGGCACCACGGTGGCCATGCTCCTCGGCAGCAGCTGAGATCACGCTGATGCTTCTGGAGCAGGGTGGGACGGATGACACGTGGGGACCAGGACCACAGATGGGACCAAAGACTCCTGAGCTGACTGCAGGTATTGCTGCTGACTTAAGGCAGAGCCGTACAAAAGTCACCCAGAGCAATATTTGTAAAAAGGTCACTGAATTTTGGTGCTTGGTTTGGAGCAAGCATTAACGTTTCTGGCTCAGTGGGTTTCTTGGGCTGAGTGTTAAACATCCCACCAGCTCCCAGAAGAGTGAAGATTTCCCAGGCCAAGTCATCACAGGGTTTGCTGAGCTTCAGGAGAGCCTTTCCCAAGAGTCAGTCCTGCACAGCCTGGCCACAAACATGTTTCTTAAAGGATTTTCCTTGCCGTAGCTCAGCACCAACAGACACCTTCCTGCATGTCACAAACAGACCTAAAGGAATTGACCAAACCAGTTGTTTCAGGTTCATGAAGCAGCCTGTCACAAGAAGCATTTCAACAGCCGGTGAAGGTACAGCGGGACAGATCAGCCTGCCTCAAACACTCTGCCGGACCGAGCCTGTCTCTCGGTACTCTGGCTTGTCGGGTTTATCTTCCACAGCAAAACACGCGGCGAAGCCCGGCTGCCTGCAGCGGGTGCTCGAGGTGACTCTGGCTCCACGTCACCCGAGGAGCAGATGAGGCTGACCGTTGAGGTTTTGCCCCACTACGTGCCTACAACAGCTCTAGAAAGTAAGCAGGAGTTATTCCATAACACGCACAGCCCACGGAGCCGAAGGGATTGGTACTGTTTAATTACACACGAATTACAGAATTTCCTTCCCTGAAATCCCTACTCTGAAGTACACAAGAGATTTCCACCACCAATGTTTTTGAGTACAAAGGGGAACAGCAGCCTGCATCAGTTCTGGTTTAAAGGGGATGATATTTCTAGACAAAGGTGAGTAGGAGCATCCTTTGAGAATAACACTCCTTGAGAGTTACCGTGAAATTCTCTGTGCGGTGTCTGGCACTGCTGCGAACCCGTGTGAGTCCTCCAGGCCAGCTCACAGATGGATGTATATGTATTCTATGTATCTGGTGGGGTTGACGAAAAGATAATTAATTTATTGAGATGCTGAGTAGTGTTGTAAGGAAGTTATTTAGCATCTGTGAAGCTGAGTGTGGTGCCAGTTTTCAGGTAAAGATTAACACCACTGTGTACCGCGATGGTATTTTTCACAATGTCACCTTTCCACGGAAAATCAGCAGAGACACAGGAATCATTTATGGTCCCCATGCCACTCCCTTATGAAGCTGTAGGTTCATTAATTTAAAGGATATAACATGCACTTTCATTTCTTTTCCACTTCAATATTTTTATTCTGGAATAAAAATGAAAAGTTGATGTTTACAGTGTTGCATATTTTGACAACTGCTCTTTACAAATTCTTTTTAAGTTCTCCTAGAACCATTTTCTCAATGTACACAGTTCAGCTTAATCAAAATAATTTCACAAACTATTTCACAGAAAAGGAAGAGACAAGGGGAGATAGAGAGAAATAACCTAGGAAACAAGTATGCCAGTGTACAAAAATAGATTAGAACATTTGGAGATTGCAGGTATGAAAACGTAGTCTCAATAACGGAGAATTTGAACTAGTGAATTATCTCAAGAGGTAATGCTTACCGGAGAAGAAGCTAGATAGATGCAGAGATCTATTTCTAACATCTTTAATTTCTAGGCAAATTTATAAGAGGGAGAAATAGTCTCCAAGTTTCTGCAACGTTCCCATCTGTGGGTGGGGACAGCAAGCAGAGCAGGCAGCACGCCAACATTTTGTCTTGATTTCTCCCCCTCTCGTGCCCAGCAGGCTGCGCGCCGCATGCCGGGAGCCAGAGATCACCCCCAGCTCCCAGGGAGGGCAGGCAGGGTGTGCAGAGCTGTCCTCCTCCAGCTGACGGAACAGAAGGACAGCTTTAAATTGCGGTGAGGTGTCTAGAGTCTCTGCTCATGCAGCCTGCCTGATCCATAGTCTCTGTCCCTAAATAGCTTCTCCCATGTGAAACACCCAGCGAGCTGTCACAAAGCCACGAGCGGAATAAATCAAGAGTGCGAGGATCAAGTGGAGATTCAAACCTCTCTGGAGCAGAACTGGAAAACTGGAATCTATATGCAATCTGGGCAGCATGGAATTATGAACTGAAAGCGCCTGTCATGAAGCATCCAGATGACTACTGAGGCTACAGCAAATATCACAAGGAATTCAGAACACTGTATATCCTCTATGGGTCATGTGCCATTTTCAGAAAAGGGATTGCAATAAAAGCGTGTCTACGGTGTCCAACCCTGAAACTGAAGCACAAGCCCTGTCCCTTCAGCCTGTGTTCTCTGAGGACACAAAGGAGGCTGTGAAGCACGGACAAGCCACTGGAGCAAAACATGGCTAAAGCATTTGCGTGTTATTGCTAGGAGAAGTTTTCTTAGAAATACGTTACTGTGGGGCTGCTGAGCAAGCTCTTCTTCCTAATCCACACCACCTGTGTAGATTCGTGGATAATTTGGTTCTGACCTAGTTAAAAGTACAAAGCACATTTGCCTATTTGCTTATTCAATATATCCTGACATCTACTTCCAGCAAAGGCTGCAGAAAACTTCTGTGAGCTGCACTTTGTTCCTCCAGGAAGAACATTTGGTGATGTGCTCTACAGCTGACGGGCCAAATGCAGTCGATTGCCGCACTGCTATTCAAAGAACAGACTTGGCTTGGATTTTTTAAAAAGTTATATTCTTTTTGATCCAAAAGGATCAACAGCTAGAGTGTGCCTGGCTTGGCACAGCTCTGTAACGCTGAGGACAGAGTGTAGCACAGGCACCAGAACAGCAAATAACCCTGGTATCTGTTCCTCAGAATGCCACAGCTGCTGCAGACAGACCTCAAAAAATGTGATTGCATAGTCCTTTGTATCAGCCAAGAGAGGTGAGCTGGAGTGCAGAAATGTGCCTGAACCTTTCCAGGGATGTTTGGAAGTCCTTAAGCGTGCTGCTCAGAGTAATGCAGATTGCAGCCTGTGCTTTCCTCACGCTGCTACAATCCCCTTCTCCTTCTTGGAATGAAGGTCAGAGATTGGGTTTTCCTTCGGCATAGTCACAAGTGCTTCTGCAAAGCCTGAGGTCCTTCTTTCATTCATTAGTCAACACCTACCATACATATTATACACATGTAGAGAGAGCCTCCAGAAAAATGCAGCATAGAGTCACACATTTGACAAAGCTGGCATCATACACTGTGCTGTGAATAATGGGATTTTAAATATTCTGTGCTATTGAGGTACAGTGAAACCTGTTCATTAGATTGCCCCAGCACCCCCTGTCATTTTCTACATCCTCTTTAAACCATCACCAATATGTACAAAATGATTTTGTTCTACTTATAGACCAGCTTTGAGGAGGTGACTGATTTCTGCTGATCCTGGAGGTGGTTTCACAGGTTTCATTGTACTTGAAACTTCACAGCTTCCACTGAAGTATTTGATGCATGTATGTATCGGTTTAGCAGAGTACAAAAGTAGAATTATTCTCATTCTTGCCTCACATTGTTGACAGAGTATGGTGTCCTCTACCAGAACTGTTTCTTTATACTTGACACCTTATCAAAGACTCATTTTTCTAAAACCCAACCACCAATCTTAGTAAGTTTTAAAAGTCATCAGGGTTCCAATCCTTGTAATAAATTGCTAAATTCCTATTAACAAAACTTATTTGCAAATTTCTTCCTTAAAAATCAGAATTTTCAGTAGTTAAAAGGTATCTACATTGCACTCTGTAGCATTAGTTAAAAGAAGGAAAAAGCTCACCTGGCATCTTTCAGTTACCTGGAATTTACCCTGTGACATCACAACCAATGGCCCCATCGTCACTTTCTTGCTGGTCAAAGCTGGGAAAATTTCACTTCAGGTCAGTGAGTTATGCCAGTAAAGAACTCATGAAAAGACTGGATTGAGCCCTAAAATAAGGCTGATCCCTGCACACCAGCCTGGGGCAGATTGAGGACTGAAGGGGGGGAAACATCACCCGGTACTATTCCATTAGACTAGACAGTACGTAGGTTACAAAGTGTGCATCTTCTCACTAGGGTACTAACTAGACAAACTACTTTCTGCCAACAGACATCCTCAGCTCTTGGACCCGGGATGCTCTCTTATTCCATCGTCGTCATCCTCAGAGCAAAGCAAGCTTAGCGCGCTTGTTACAGGATGGATCCACGATGTTGTCTGTGTCACGTGGCTAAAAAAAAAGAAGAAATGCTATTAGCAACCCAAAAGAGGTTTACCAGTCTCAAAACAAGAAATACCAGCTGGAGTCTGGAGTTGTAAAGATAATGACAACACCTCCAAATACAGAATTCTCTTCTTCTTGCTAACTATGAGATTTTACAAACAAAACGTGGAGTCCTCTGGGTGCTAGAACCTGGACTGAAGGTCCCATTTCCAAATACATCGGAGAGAAAGCTTTGTTAGACGCTTCTGACACAGACCGGTGACATTTCCTGCTATATACAGCTGTAGACAATTAACCCAGCAGCAGTGTACACCCCAGCCCAGCAAATTCTTGCAGAACTCCAACAAGCTGGCAAGGTGTGAACACTGCCATCACACCAGTTAAAGGCTGAGGCATAGTGGTCAAGAGGAAGTTGGTCAAACGTGGAATCAGATCATAGAAATACGCTCAGTTTGTTAGAACATGAACTAATATTCCAGCCTCATTGAGCCATTCCGCTTCTTGAAGAAAAAGGCTGATGAATAAATCCAAAAAAAGGACATTCTTTACATGTCCTCTAGACCAAATTCTGGACATGCTTCCACAGCCTTTCAACACGTAATAAAAGGGAGTCAGTACTTTAAACCCTACATTTGACTTGCAGTCTAAGCTGCTTTATGATTTTGGTAAGAGTCTATATGAATGGAAAGAAGCTGATGGAGGCTTGGTGAGGACAGATAAATGTCGCAGGCTTACTGTGTGCGGGTGAGAACACCGCACACCTCCTGACTGGTGGTATGCACGCTAGCCATACTGTGTGTGGGCAAGACACAGCCTCTTCTCCCTTCTGGAATAGTGTGTTCTTGGTAAAGGAAATAGCTTCTTTGCACTTAAAAAAAAAATCTTGCTAATAAATTCACAGTTTTTACAGTCAAGTCAGTGCAAAGATGAATTTTGTAATGTAAGTTCATTATAAGAACTAGCTGAAAAATATTGTACATACAATATACACCGTAAAAGACAGCTCTCCTCACCTCTTCTACCGTACAGCGTACCTATGGCCCCTGGCTACACTCACCCTTCAGGTGCATTGGTTTAACTAAATCTGAAGTGCCATGACGGAACTATTCCAGATTTACCTTTTCAAGTGAAAACAGATTTTGTCTTTCTATCTTCAGGAACAGTCTCCTGAACTTCCGATTATGGAAACTGATACGTTAAAGGAGGAACTTGAGTCAACGTCCCACTACACTGAGCTATGGGGATGGGATCACTGTTCCAGTCACCATGATCGCACTGTGATCTTACCTCGTATTCACACCTTTCATTTGAATATACTGAGCTCACAGTAAGTTGGAGATGATGGGGACAACGCTACTGGTCACCAAGAGGTAAATATGATGCTAATGTAAATCACCTCTCGAGCTGCCTTCATAGATTAACCTATCTCTGAACTGGTCATCAGTTCTGTTCTCATACAAATTACATGCAAAAATTCTCCCAGATCCTTAATAGTGCAGAATTGTGGTATTGAAATCACAACTACAATTTTCTATATTCAACGGCATAACATTGCCAAGAAAGAACTAGTTCTCACCCATTTTCAAAATACACGGGGCCAAACTTTGCTCTAATGTCAATCTGCGGTGAACGCTTCTGATGTGAACTCAGTTCTGTTAAACTTGCACTAGACTTTAACCCATGAACACTTCTACTGGGACAGTTTGTTTTAAACCCTTTGCCAAAATCCTTACTAGGAAAAGAACTCTTCTAAATAAACATTAAGTCCAGATACCATGTCTCACATTGTAGACAGACACAATATGCACAGATTATTTAGGCACAGAATAAATGTATAACCCCCCTGCTCTTTATTTTTAGCTCTCCAAAAGTGCTGTGGCTAAAGAGCTTTGACATAATCAGTCCGAAGAGATAATCCCAGATTTACTGGTTTGCAGAACATTCTTGTATTAGAAATACATCCTCTCTGATTCGTGTGTTAGGGCCAGCAACAAAAGTGAGAGGGAATCCAAATCTACGCCTTGGTTTTGCTTAATTGATGAAACTGTTTTGAATATTAAAGGAATATTTGGAGAGCCAGCATTACAAATTCTAAACGTAAAACATTTTCCACTTGCAAATGTTCCCGTTCAAATTTCACATTTTCAGTGCAATTAACAATATTTAAAGATTTTTAGGTTTTCAGACAAGTCGTTGCTACCGGAGGGTAGCCAAATTTATTGTTAGAAAACAGAAACATTTGAAATATGTCAGTAGCTTATTCTGTCTTTTTAACATTAGTAAATTGCAGGACAAATTTTAGAGCTTGGAAAAACAAAACATGAGAACACAGGCACTTTTTTGGCAAAGAAAAGGTAGCGGATTATTTAAAAAACCATTATAATTACCCTCCTTATGGCTTTTACTTCTTTGCATGGAAAATGATTTATTTTAAAATGAGAACTTAAGACAATCTTTTAGGAAAAGAATAATTCAAAGAAAAATTAATGGAAAAAAAGTCTGCACCTTTGTTAGATTTTGAGCACTATCAAGATCTAGATTTTCACCTTAAATTGCATTCTCCAACTAGGGCCAGACCCTGGAGCCTAACAGGGGATCACGATGGGTCTGGCAGAAAACGCAACTGCTGTGGGTCACTGGGCAGGATGCTGAGCTACAAAGCAGTCATGCGGTATTCTTTTAAGTTGGGTTTTTGGTTTTGTTTTGTTTTGTTTTTTCCCCATTTGACATGGGATGACATTCATAACACCTGGCTGAATTTTTCCAGTGCACCAGGGTTACTCAGCTTTAAAAGGAACAATCTTGTGCGAGACCCATTTGTTCAAGATCTGTTCAGGAGACAGGACGCAGCCCTAAACAATTAACCAGTCAAACTCTCCTAATGAATAGGGACCATCCCTCATTAGGGGCCAAAGAGGGTTTAGTTGTATCTGAACTCGGAAAGCCAGATTCTGGCTTCATATGAACCCTGTGCTTCTCACCAAATTGAGCAGTCCTGGGATGGAAGTGAAAGCAGAACTCCACTCTTATGAAATAACACAAACCCCAAGGCAGCTATTTCCCCCCCTAAATGAACATACCCCATAACCTAAATCCATAACAGCAATTTTGCTAAACTTTTAATCTTTCTTATCTTACTTTTTGATTTCCCAAACTTTAAAAATGCAATTATGCTCAGCTCAAGAGTACTGATGCTTGATGGAGCTTTTACCGATCTGTGCACAATTGGAAATTTTTGCAAAGCCATTGTCGCAGTGCAGTACGCTGGCAACCGTGAGGCTGAGATGCAGGAAACTGCAGACTCTGAAAGATTTATGCCTTAGTGCTTCCACTGCTGTTATTGAAATAATAATTAAAAAAATGTAGCAAATAGCACTGCTAGCTGTAGATGCAATGGGCTGGAAGGGGACATGCTCTATACTACCCAGAAATATATTCCATATTGTGCTTTTTTAGTTTTTAGAGTTACACGCACATCCCAGTGGGAAGCTGTGAAGTTGTTGTGAAAGGAGTAGGTGCTATCTGCTAGAGGACCAGCAATCTGGGAGACTACGCGCTCCTTCGGCACACACGGGTACGCAGGGCCCCACGCCGCCGTGGCTTGGAGGGTAATAAAGGTGAGAGTGACAGGAAAATACAGAACAATGCCACAGAATGAAAATCCCAAAACTAAGCCGTTCATCGAGAGGTTATACCATCTTCCCTGCCTGCTCGTGCACAGAATCTGTCTTGGTAGCTCTTTGCTGGATGACACACGGCTTTGCAAGAGTTGTTTTAATTATTGCCTTTGTCTTTTGTTGCTGGGTCTGTTTCTGTTCCCCTTGTGCTTGCAACAGCCGTTTGCTTTGCAAAGAGCCTTTTTCTCTTTAAAACCCACTGTCCCAAACCTTGCACCTTGGAGAAGGCACCCGGCTCTTTCATCTCTATTTTACTCACACTTCTCTAACTTGCTAACACAGCCCGTCGGCAGTTTGGGAAGGGATTTTTTATCGTATTTATCAAAATCAGTTTATTTGAAATTAAGCTTTCATTTGTTCTTTCCTCTTTCTGTTAACATTGGCTTAAGACTGGACCCTCTCTCAAGACAACATTTTAAAAGGAACATACATCCTATAGTTGTAGGGTGAAGATCGTAAAAGATGGTGGGCAGGTCCTGGAAGTGACCTCAACTTTTACTGTCTGTATTGGATTGGGAGCAGTTGTCACCTTGTGGAACCGTGCCCTGAGTTGACACAAATGTTTCTTGTATTTCCCTCAGGGATCACAGATTTTGCTGGAGTATTAATTAAAGATTGAGGGATATAAAGTGAAACCTCAGAAGACAGTCTCGCTATTTATTCCTCCATTAAACTGATTAAACACTTGTCTACTAACACAAATCTATGAGCAATCTCAGAAGGCAGTTGTCACTGGGAAGAAGGTTTTTACAGGCAAATAGCGTGCTATATCATTAAAAATTGTCAACACGTGGCCCAATATAAAATGAAAACAGGAATAACAGTAGAATAGGAGCCCAGGCTGAATAAGTCCAGAGGTTTGAGGGACAGGACATGCAAACTTGTCCCAGTTTTAAAGCACCATCTGAAATCTGTCTCACCCGAGTATTAGCCAACTCCTACAACCCTAAAAGTGCCAGTTTAATACACGCAGTTACGCATAATACTGTGTCTCTAAGTGAATATCATAAAGATTCTGGTGCAGTTTATTTGCAAATGCACCAGAACACGAAGTTTAGCAGCGCTGGTTTTGGGAAGAATTGCACAACAAATGTAACAGGAGTCTGAACACCCACAGTTCCAGTCCTGCTCGTAGCAGTAACTAGGTGGGTGAGAATTAGACCTTTGGTAACATCAGGCTAAGAGTAAAATTACCCAGCAGAGGTAACAAAAGATTTGTAGGCCTAGAGTAAAAAATAATTTCAGCTTCATGTATTTTCTTGTGGAAGAAATTTCAACAGCTGCCTTAAGTGATCGGCCAGAACCTGGCCAGAGTGTGCGGTACCTGTAGAAGCTGAGAGAATGTTTCTCCATTTTGGTTCTTGATATTAAAAAACAAACAACCTCTCAGGAAAAAAAAATTGCCCAACCAAAAGCAGCTTAAGGTCTTAACATTCTTGTATTACAAGTTCACGTTATCATAAAATCCAATGCCAAGTTTCCTGGTTTTACATCCGAGATTATTTTCCTTATAGTTGTGCAAAACGATTTCAGTGAAAATCAGAGAAACTGAAATACCTACAGCCCAAATATCTGGCAATCAACCACTTCTAAACCTTAACTATTATCCTGCTCTCTGTAAGTCGTCATTATTTTTCAGTTAGCAAAATGTCTTACACTAAATCATGGCTGTGTCTTTTATTCTTCACTCAACAGTGACTGTGAACAAAGAATCACCACGGGGCACAATTTTGGAAGACGACTGTGAGTTCTGGTGGTGAGGGAACCCTCCCTGCCCTCGCCTCAGCCCACGAGGTTTTAGCAAGAGGCTGCGTGGTGGCCTTTAAACCACGACACACCTGAAGGATGAGAGACAGAGTCCTCACTGAACTTCAGCTGGATGTGTGACTGAGCCCTCCAGGACCTGCTGGGCAGCGAAGTCACGGAAACCAGAAGAGAACAAGGGATGTTGGTAAGAACGATATATTTAAAACATACGACAGTTGCTATTTTACTCATTTCTTCTACTAATTCTAGGTTTTAAAATGTGTTTAGTTTGAAGTGCTTTTATTCCACCTCTGACCCATCTTCCCCAGAACTACTCACTTGATAAAGTATTTGATTCCATCTGCTGTATACGCTTCTTCCCATCCGTAAGGCAGACCTACGAGGAAATGAAGAAATGTCTCTCAGAGCTCAGGTGACACAAAGAGCATAGTTCTGAAATGGTGCCAGTTAGAAGGGCTGTAATTCCAAACCATGTCATAAAAAGATTATAAATTAATTCTTGCTATTTTTTGCAATAGATAATGATATAAACAATGCCATTTAATAAATATTTGCTGTGCTACAAAGCCATAAACCGTTTGATGATACTTTTACTACTTGCATTTCTGTTGTAGAAGCTGGCAGCCTGGTCACATAGAGTGCAGCAGTTAACTCTTCTTGAACTTTTTATTGTAATTTACACTTATACCAAGAGACCAAACCCCACCAAGTCTGTGTTCTGCTGAGGTCTGCTTTACTCTGCTCTTACAGCTATCACATACAGATGCTAGCAACTGAGGTAGAAGTCTGGGCAGAATGAAATCCTCTGCTGTTTGGTTTATCACCAACTTCTGTGTTTATACATAATTATTTGCAAATGTAGACACAAACTCCAAGACACTTAGAGACAGATTCAGAGAAAATATGTACAGATATTTGTATTTATATTTATCTATGTCTACAGATCCTGACAAAGGTTAATCTACTTAATCCATTGCTTAATTTTGTGATTTACACTAATGTTTCTGGGAATTAAAGTAATTTAATACTGCAATGTTTAGCATAAATTAAAATAATTCTGAAAGGGTACAATTTTTACATGCACTAAGAAAACGTGCTCTCTTTTCCCCTTTTGTAATTATCAGTCATGTTAAGCTTAAAAATTCAATCCTGGACTTTGTTCTTAGTTTGAAAGTCCTGTCTACAAGAATAATGAGTAATATCTTTAGTAAGGTACTATACCATATCACTTTAAAAATTCAGTTTTCATGGAAAACCTTTACTTTCTTTATTACTATTTGTTCAAAATCAAATTTTTGAAAATTGCCAGAAAAAGAAGCATCAGTCAATGTCCAAAAATGCTCCTGATGTATGCTTTTGTGATACTGTAATGTTTATCAAGGGAAGTGCAAGGTCCTGAAAAACCTCCTTTTTTTGGAGACTAGAAATTTATATAAAATTTAAATATGCATGAAAAATTGTTCTGCAAGTACTTGAAAGCCATCTTGAAATGTTAGTGTCTTAGGAGTTACACTATTTTTGTTCAAGTCACAGTATATCTCAAAGACCAGCTCATTAGAACCATCTGTGAGCCTGCTTCAGATTTAAAACTTTTATTTGGAAAATGTGCTGGACTGCACACACCATATGATCTTTGATAGCTGCCTTGTACCAAGGCATGCCCTAGGTGCACACATATATATATATTTAGTTCTTTCTTAAAAAGGCTCATTTTCTCTTCTCCCATCATCACACCTTTGTCTCTAGTGTGGTCCTTACTTCCTAAAAATCTGGAAAGGGATAACTTCAGTTCTCAAAGATAAACGGAGTTTGTTACAGCTACTGCATGACGACTCGGCACAGTGGAGCAGATACAAACCATCGGAGAAGTCATTATCCCTGTAGGCACCAAGCGAAGAACAAGAAGTAAGTCTACCCAAACTCCAGAATTCAGGACCTTGGGAACTGGTAACTGTAGAGCAGCCAGCACTGTTAACGTTTGGTACGGGTTAAAAAGCAAAAAGCACATAGGATTATTTTTTCCTTTCACTTTTACCCTCTATTAGTCACTTATCTCAGGCTTCTTCCATTTTCAGTTTAGCACAGATCTATACAATCTGTTCCTCAAAACACACCACCTACTACCTTTGAGAGAGAATAATCCACAGCTATTTCCCTTTAAATACAAGGTAGCTGCTGTGTAACAGTTTTCCGGCTCTGACTTCTATGAAGGAAGGAAGAAAAGGATGTTTTAAGCTATAAATATGCTAGACACGAGCTCTAGTTCTTCCTTCCTCTCCCATAAAAGATGGGAACTTTATTCAACATGGATATTTTCTAATTATTTAAATGGCAATAGGATTCATCCTTCAATTGCTTCCATCTGCCCTGGCCTTTCCTCCTTCTTGCATGCAACATGCACATCCAAAATAAATGACAACAGATTTCCTCAATTACAAATAAAACCTCAGCACCTGCTCCGTGCTTACATGGATCCCCTACATCAGCTGTTTAATTCAGCAGTGATAAATACACTTTTTTTCACTAGTATTTTGATTTAAATTGTCTTATTTTTTTTTCTTTTTCTTCTAAATTAAGAATGGTACGTCAGTAGCAATGATAACTGATGCTCTGTATTTTTTCCTTAACCACGAAAGACTGTGCTTTTCAAAAGCACTGAATACAACTGTCACCTGTAAGTGGAACTCTGGAGATACCTCCACAGCTTTATTTGCCTTTTTGATTTTATAGGCATCAGGTTGTACATCCTATCCCCTCTTTACAAGCTTGAGAGTTTCACCTACCTCTGTAGGTTTTTCACTGCCTTTATTTTCCACATTTTTGCTCTTTCTCCACTAGTTTTTTTACTGCTCTTCCCTTTACTGTTAGATTTGTACTTATATTTCCTGGGATTTCCCATGGTAGCCAAGCAGCTCTCATGTTTTGCATCGTATTTCCCTAGACATCAGCTTCGCTTCCTCCAAGCTCATTTTCTCCATGAATCATGCATAAGTTGATCCACTACATAGTGCTATATTTTTTTCACAGCCTCCAGGGTGAGATTTGTTGCCTGTCCTAGGACTTGCTTTGAAAGACTGCTAAGCTCTCACCTGGAGTAAACGGGAGGTAAAGGAGCTCAGAGAGTCAGAAATACAGCCTGAAAGCTGCAGGATTTAGCCTATATGAACTCCAGCAGTTTCCTACATATTTATCATCTCTTCTGTGAATTGCCACAGTCTTTGATGAAACTTCATAAATAATATATCTCGGCTGCAGTTTTCTGCATATATAATTAAAAAATTTACAGATTTACAATATTTTAAAATAATTTCTTTCCAGCAGAAAATACAGGGCTTCTTGCTATTCAAATATTAGTGATTATTCACCTTTTGCAAGGTAAACGTAAAACTGCAAAAGCAATTATTCATGCAAAAAAATGGAATGCAGTCCAAAGCATCCTTCGCTCAACTAGAATAAATATGTCTCATGAGGGGTGCACGTCAGCCAAGATACATTATACCCTGCCATTATTTTGTTCTGAGTATAGACACTTCATTAGGGATAATGCAAAGGAGATTTCTGTAATTCTGTGTGAAAAACAACAACCCCTTGCTGTTGTATATATCCCAGGAGTGCTGCAGCTGTGTCCCTGGTGACTGCTTGCCTCCTCAGCTGTGAGCTGCCTGCTGGGATAACCACATTGTCAAGTTCACATTATGGAAAGCAGAAAGGGAGTGAACCCCTAGGGCAAACAAAATTTCCCTGATACTTGATCAAGTGTGGATCTCATGGATCTTCATCATTTCCTCAGGTCAACAGGACAAAGAAAATGCACCAGCACTGATACCTGGTTGGCTGCAGTGAGACAGACAAATTATAAATTGTATGAAGAGACAGATGTTGAAAATTTTGCCCGTTCTTTCCAAGACAGAATGCTTACACTGTCCCTCATGCTTCAGTACAGCCTACCTGCAACAAAAGCTGCACATTGGATGATCAAAGTGTGTCGCCAAAGGAAGAAGGGGGGAAATACAAAAATTAGGAACAAGCCTCATTTTCCTGGGCAGTTATCAAGCCTAGAAACTGTGCAGTGGTGTAGTTGTTTTTTCCCTGCCAGTAAGTTAGTTAAAAATATTAAAGAAATGTGGAGATCAGCAGATGTAACTGATAACAGCAGATCAATAGCATGGATATTCAGTTGACTCAAAACTGACAGTCATTTCCCCAACATCTAAATACTGCAGTCCTAAATGTTTTGTTTTTTTCCTTTCTGACAAAATTACTGAAAGGAATTGAGACAATTACAGACTACAGTAAGAATTGCTCAAAAATTTACTGTTCACTAGGATTTTATCTAGATTTGGCCAGAGTGGGACTATTTAGATGCTTCAGGATAAGTATGTCCTTAAGCGCTTTATTTTGGCCTCAAGGGCAGACTTTAAAACCCTGCTTCCCTTACACGCGGTCACACAAACATTACTGATGAAGCTGAGAAGACTGCTTAGGGATAGCCGCCTGCTAGAGGTGGGAATCTCACCCTAAAAACTCTTTTGCGAAGCATAAACTTCTTTCCAGCAGTGTTCACAGCTTTGTCTGGCTACGACTCATTTCCTGCCGGGGCTGCGGCTGTATTATTAAACCACCGCATCTGGAATTCATAGGAAGTATCGAGCTTAAGGGATGTAATATCTATCTGGAATTCAAAAGCCACATAGTATAGGTATTCAGTCTCACAATGAACACATTCTTTGACCAAGAACAGAAATAAGGATGTCTTTCTTACATATCCTTTTACCTAGCTTGACTTTTCCACTTATACATATTTTTTTTAGGTGAGAGGATGATCTAGCTCAGAACTACCCCGTATTTACCTCCTAATGATTTATTTATATTTAATATTACGATTCTCCAAAATGAAAGTTTTTGCAGAAATAGGATTTACCTGTTGTAAAAGTATTTCTGATACAAAAGATTTGCTAGAGGACATTACAAACAGTTTTCTCCATTGCTTAATAAATGAGGTTATGAATTCTGATCCCTCTTCCATATACACCAATTCAGCTCTCCTCGACACTTAAACCTGCCTCATGCAGCCTCAATAATAAAGCAAAATTCGTTAGTTAAGATCCCCAATGCCTTTGGCTCTTTGAGCTGTCTGGCAATGCAAAGAGGATGGAGAGCGGGAGATGTGACTTGCTGGTTCTGAGTTATCTGGTCTTGGACTCCTGAGTGCTACTGGAACATGGGAATATCCCAGAGATGAGACTAGAGCTATCACAGGATGCGACAGTGGCAGAGGAGCTCCTCTGTGAGTTATACAATTTGACACAGCTGAAGGAAAAACTGGTGGAGAAATATTCAGCCTTGTTTGCCAAGTGTGTTCAGTGGGGCACAGGCATAAAACGACCCTTTATTTTTTTAAGGCTGTCAATAACACAGACTGGATTTTATTGCTTGTTTGAGAACGAAGTATAAAACCTCAAGTCCAGAAAAACAGCTTTCCGAAGAGAGTATGCACTTCTGGCATTTGCTTGTGTGCCACTATTCTTTAGGCCATTTCAAGTGCTCTTCCCACAAACAAATGTGTTTCATTTTATGAATAATATTCTGCTAAAGGGACATTCCATTCCTTCCTTTGACATATCAAATTCCATTGTAAAGAAATTGCTCTTTTGTTGTTGGTAATTTAATAAAACAAAGATGGAGTAAGTAGTCAAGTGGAGACATCTGGGAAATACTAGCAGCTGAATTTTATGCTAATTTAGAGGATTGCTGGCAGATTGTTTGTCTCCCTTCAGTCTTGTTCCTAGAAACCATGCTTCAGGAAAAATAGTTTTCTTACTTTGGATATTCAGGGCATGGTGAAGGATGACCTTGTGTTTCCCCATTTCCTATTAATCACAAGGTATCGACCCATCTATGTTGGCAAACCCATTAATCTCTCATTAAAACAATTACATCGTACCAAGTTACAATTTAGAATGAAAGTTACAGAACAGTTTCCTTCTGGTGCTGAAGCATTATATGATCAACTTTAAGATCTTTATGGTAATTCTGAAATGCAAACTGTTATAAAAGTTTTTCTTCTTATACTTGCCTGTGGATAACTTGGTACAGTTAATTAGAAACAGTATGGGCACAACAGAACTTGTAATATATGAACAATGATGAGTCAGATGACTAATTTCAGGAAATAAGAATGACCTCAATCGGTACATGCGATCAGCCACGGCTGTAGACATATTGCTCTCATGCCTAGCAAATAAGGAAATCCACGTTTAGAACAAACTCTGTCCAGTGTGTGCACTTAAGTTCTTCAGAAATGAGTAAGAGCTACAGCCATCCAAGCAGTGATGTTGCTGCTATGTGCCTTCAAGAAGGATAAAGGCTTCTCTTCCTGAAACATTACTTTAAAAATCTACCTTTTCAGGAGCTGAACACTGGAAATAGAACAAAAACCCAAAACTACACATTTTCAAATAAAGGCTCATATTATCCTTTCAAAGAAAGTTTTTGGTACGGTAGGATTCGAGCAATTTGGACAAGAGAAGCAAACAGTCGAGCTGATGCTCATTTTTATCCAAGCAGAGAAAGTACAAAATAAGCACAATATGCTTAACAAGGGCAATAAAATAAAATTCTGTGTAGTTGATGGCAATCAAACGTGTACAACCAATTACACAGAGATGGCAATTACACCAGAGCTTGCAGTACATCCTTCGTGATCACATTACTATAAAACATTCCGACTTTTCCAGGGATGGAAAAGTACAACAAATTGAGTACCGAGCTGTCTGCTTCACCAGACAGAAGCTGTTCTAAGGGATGCTGCAGAAGATACAGACTTTTGTGAGAGCAGGGAAGGTAAGCGACTAGCAACAGACACAAAAAACCTGCCACCCTTTGGATGAGTCCTTCTTTCAGCCCAGAGGTAAAACAGAAGATTTGTCCCATTACCTACAGCCACAGGCTGGAAGCTGAGCATCTGCACTGGCTACTGATGGGAAACTGGGAACATTCCTTAGCAGACAGAAAGACTGCTCTCCTTGAAATGCTGACATGAAAGGAATTCCAACTACTATTAATGATTATTATTTTTGTAATGTAATCACCTTTCAATAAAAAAGGAATTATTTAGCAACTTACGTTGAAGAAAACCCCAAGCTTCTTATTTCAATGTGCTTATAATACAATCACCAGGTATCACCTTTGGCTTTCGCTGCCTGTTCACTTTTGACAGCACAAGTTCAACAATCAATTTTGAGGAGGCTGAGATACCATTAAGCGTCATGTCCTTCCACGTTAGAGCTATTTTAGTTGTGAATGTAATATGTTTGTTTAGTCGTTAGGTTGGGAAGGCGTTGAGCCCTCTAAGGTAAGAGATATGAAAGCAGAGAGGAGTTTAACACTCACTCATTCTGACCAGACAGTGAATTATGCATCATCCACTGGCTCATACTGTTTGCTTTTTAAAATGCATTTAACATACTGATTATCTGACAATTATTTTTGTATTTTTTCACCTACACTGCTTCTTACTAAAATGCTACTGGATGTCCAGTGAAAATACATAAGAATGCAATGACCAAGCCCCCCAAATTCTTTTGTTTATTGGGATTTAAGAATCTGTGGATCAGGTAGAGACAAAACAGAAAATCAGAGAACTGCAGAATGCAGAAATCGACCTCTTTCACAGAGAAGGCTGCAAATACAAAAAATAATCATACCAGTGCTCCGTATCCTCTAGTGGCTCCCATCTGCTTTAGTTTGCTAACTCAAAGATGGTTTATTTTATTTTTAATGTTAAAGGCTGCAATAACAGTCTCAATTAGTGACACAGCAAGAGAAACTCAGTGCCCTAGGATCACACAGCTAGTACTGCTTCCTGATAAGATCTTAAAAATGGTTAGGATGTTCCCCATTACATTTTTTTCAGTCTCATCCATTAATCAAGCAATAGCTTTAAAAAAAAAAAATCATTCCTTTCTATGAATTAATTGCAGGCATTTTTCTACAGTGTTCCAGTGTTTGCTTGTTAACATGGATGCTGTCTATTTGGGACTGGTCAAGAACACACCATTATTTCCATGGTTGATTGAATACACTACAATTTACAAAGTAATTTTTGAGAAATATTTGCATAAGTTAATTTAAAATTCATTTTGATTACACCTACAAGTCTTCTTAAACTGCTAAAGAGAAGTCAGGAAACACATTATTTACTATAAAATTAAGGAAATGATCCATAACGGGGGAATTGTACAGAAATGCCATATATACATTAGATTTTAATACTGGTTTTTAAATTCCTCTACATGTAGGCTAAAAAAGTTAAACTCATAAACGTAAAGTACTCTCTGAAAAACATTCTTGTTCTGAATTAGTACAATCCACTTCCAGCTGAGGAAAATAATCTGGAATAACACGTTCTTATTCCAGAAATACCAGCCTCCACACACAGGGCATTCCCCACCAGGACCAGGTGATTAGAATAGCCTGGAACACTTCACGGCATGGCCCAGCTCTGAAACTTTTCTTTCTTTCCTCAGTTTCCCTACTGTCTTACTCCCCCGATTACTCTCTGTTCCAGAATTCATCCATCTCCTCCTTTCCTTGCTGGATCAACCTCTCTTGTCACCATCTATTGTGCCATCCACCCACCTCCATCACTGTCATCTCACACTGCTCGCTGACGCATGGGATTGTTAAAGATAAGCTTAATTAGATAGCATTCATTGGTAACAAATTAAAATGTCTAAAATTAGAATTGAGCAGAAATTGTCTGAGATTTAAAAGTAATAGTATTACATGATATGATGATATGCCTTTCTTGCTAAGTAATATCTTGCTTTATTGCGCTGATGATGAAATTAAACTGCGCAGGGGGCTGGCAGGAACCACCTACAATGGAGAGATGCGGAACTACGCTCTGCTGAGCTCATCTCACAGTAAGTTCAGGGCCAAAGGAATACTTCTTCCTTTTGAAGCAAGAATTGTAAAAATACATTAACACAAAAAAAATCCTTTGAGCCTGTTACAAAAACCAGTGTAGCTACATGTAAATTAAAAAAGGGTTTTATCTACCATAAGATGGGACTCTAAAGCCAGCGTATTTTAAAAATAAAGTCAAAAGTTCTTAGAAACTAGGAGATATCTTTCCTTTTTTTGTTATAAATCTGAAGGGGGAAAAAAAAATCCACCACGTGCCTAGATTAGCATACATTATTTCACCTTAACTGCAAAGGATCCAAACAGAATACCTGTAGCGATGAGCACTGCATGGTAACACCTTCATCCCTAACTCCCAGTTAATGGAAGATGTGCTTTGTGGCACGAGGTAATAGACGTAGCACGAGACTTAACGCACATTTTGTACCTCACTTCGGTCTCCTTCATAAGGACCAAGCAATTATGTTTTCCCCTCGCAAATTCTGCTTAAAATACACTTTTAAGAAGCTCCCTATATCATTCTTGGCAATCAACTTTCTCTGTACTTCTTTCCATTTAAATTCTCACACTTGTGCACCATATATGTCTAAGGAACTCTGCTAGCCCTCAACTTCTCACTCCTACCTACTGAAAAAAAAGTGAAAAAATGTGACAACTGAAGGAGCTGTCAGAAAAGCGTACCAGCCCTCTTCGACAAGATGAGCACCGACAGCTTTAGCACACATTGACACTTGAAACAAAGGTCTGATCATCCCCCCCCCAGCCTGCCCCGCCGCTTTAATCCAGCTCTCTCAGGATGCTCATAGTTGTGAAGCCACAGAAAATTAACTTGGCGTTAACTGCACAGAAATACGCACAACTCCTTTGGTTGAGCTCCATATTTAAGGGGTTACTTTTTTTTTTGGTACCAGAAATGATGCGACAGCCACTCCCTGACTGGTGTGAGACATACGTACCCCAGAGAGACATCAGGTCACCCACCGCTCCCCATAACCAGGTGACTACATCTGACCTGTGCTTGTAAATCAAGAGAGGGATGTCAGCCCCGAGTCTGAGACACCGGTCTGGGATTGAGACCTCAAGGTTCAGTTCCTGTCTCACCTATTTCCTCTGTCCATGAGCAATTTGCATCTCCATGCTACAGAAGTCCCCCTCCCACCCCCATGTCAAAACATCATACTATAATTACAGCTTAATATACTAAAAACCTAAACATTATGTCAACAGAAATTAATAGAGGGACAATTTAGGAAGAATTTGCCATCCAGTAAAATTGTCAATTCTGGAGAGTTTTTGACTTCAGTCTCCATAGTTACCAAGAGCAAGTACAACTCATATGGGAAGAGAAACAAAGTCAATTAATTTTTTCACAGTGGGGTCACAGTATGAACTGAGCACGTTTACAGACTTCTAAAGGTCTGCTCTTTAATGAAGCTTTCCTTCAGAGATGCTGGAAATTAACCTAACGAGACTGCACTAATCTTGTCAGCTTATCTGCATTTTAAGGTATAATAATATCACTTACTTATTTTTCATTATTAAAATGTTTTGATTTCAAAGTCAGTACAGACAGTGCCTATTCAAAAGCTGACTCATCTTTTCTCATTAAAGGTAAGTGAATGGAAAGGGAATAAATTGCTTTTCTAGCAGCAACAACAGAGTTCTGAAATCTAGGTCACATTAAAGAACTGTCTTAAATACATGCTTTAGACATTCAATTGTCTTTTTCCTTGCTGTGAAACACTGGGAATAACAGACGTCTTCAATTACCAACAAATTAGCCAGCAACTTATTCATAATTGATACTTTAAATATATATTTTTTTTTGACCAGGCTATAAAATTATTCCATCCTTATTAGTGTCACCATTTATCTGGCTTCTCTGCTTGTACATAATTACTGTAATGTTCTGATTGTCAGACATCAAATTAAACAAGTGGGTTCTAATTTCTACGTCCTGTAACAATACCCACAAGTAAGACCAGTGAGGTGAAAGCAATGTCATTCCTCACTCACATCCAACAACATGTGGTTTTAGTCCGAGTAAAGAGAGTTCGGGGATAATTCAGGATTTAAAACCCATTTGTAAAAGGACATTTCTTTGAAATGTCTTTGAAAAACAGGATTAGAGTTTTGTACGAGCTTGACTAACTAAATCAATCAACCTTATTCCATTTTCGGCTCCCACAGGAAGGTCTCAACTACAAAACTTGATACGATTTTGATGAATTGGAGAGAATTTGGAGAAATGCAAGGGTGATGAAATGGCTGGAAGACATACTCGGTAAGGAAAAAAGGAGCAAACTGACTTCAGTTTATTTTGGGGAATGGAAAACTGAGTGGAGACGCGATATAGTCTTCAAATAGTTAAAAGCTGCCACAGAGAGGAAAGCAGTAGGGTGTTTGCAATAACTACAGAGATGAAGACAAGTAGTAATGAGCTTGAACTGCAATGAGGAAGATTGAGGCCAAAGGAAAAGCTTTCTAATGGCAAAGATAATTAAGCATGGGAATAGTTTGCCTAAAGAAGCCACTGGATATGCTAGATCGATACCTGCTTGGATTCAGGGAGATGTAGCTCGTGTCGCTGGAGGCAGGCGGATGCACTGCCCAACTGCTGGAGGTCCTTTCGAGCTAAATCTTTTCCTATCTGAACACTAGCTTTGGAAACTTCTGTGCAATTTACATTGCATTCAGACACTTCTTCCGCTTCCCATTTGCGAGGCATTTTTATGTCTTGCGTTCATAGGAATAATATATTTTAATTATATTCTGTACCAAACAACTCTCTGCTTCTCTCCTTCCAAGTACTTATTGTAAAACCAAACCAGTTCTGGCCCAAGAAACAGGCTTTATAGGATGTTTTTCAGGCTCGCCAGATAGCATCTAAACTCCCACCCCACGAACAAACACTAAAACCAAACCAACACCTCCATCACAGCCAAAGGTGAAACTGTGAAAGTTTTTTTGCTGTCTACCACCTTTCTAATAAACTATTCAACTTTGATTTGGCTTCACTGACCTTGCTTACTTAGGTAACATTATAGGTACTACTTTTACTTCAGCAGTGACGCTGCTATAGCTCAGTGGTCTCAAAGTTTTTTGAGTCAGGGATCACCACCCACCCTCAAAAATTCTCATAGATTATCATAATGAACCTTGTAGTTGAAAACAATGTGAAAGTGCTAAGGTTCTGTAGACAAGCTGTAAATCAGTTACAAGAGTTTTGTGGTCCAGCGGCTGTTGACAAACTACAGCATGAAAACCACAGCTGTAATTCTAAACTACTTTGAAATATGTGGATAACCATGCATTAAAAATTTAATTCAGATCAAATACACGGCATTGAAATATAGCATCAAACATATAGCACCAAAATAGAGCAATTACAATAAAAAAGGCAAGAAACCAAAACCACTAAAACTTTTTTCGTAAAACTTTACTGGAGTCTATGGCTGTCTGTGTTTTTAAGTCAGTCCTTCCTCATTCGTCATTCTGCTCTCCTAATGAAGCCTTTAAGAAGGTAAAACAGTGTAAAGCTGCTACTTGACACTGTACTACAGTCAAGGCATCATGCACTGCATAAATGTAACATACAGTAATGATGAAAATGAAATTCCCCTCCCATTCTAGATTTTTGTTTTGAGGAAAAAGTCTTCAACCTTCAGGGACTAGTAAAACTGTGAATTTTTCTAGTGGATAAAACAGTGAATAAATTATCTTTTGGGAAAACTCTATTCTTTTGTTGTTGTTGTTGAAAGTTTCAAAGGAATAATACATTTTAATTTCACTAAATTAATATTTTCTAATGCAAGTACTGTTTCAGAAAATGTTTAATGGACAAACATCCTCTTTACCTTTAAAGAATACGGCACCGATTTTAAGATCTATTTCTTTTGCTAGTCAAAGACTATTAAAAAGGGGAGCTGCACAGATGCGTTCAGGATACACATTGTACAATTTAATAGGTCTCTTCTATTTCTGATTTCAGTAAGTCCCTGAAATATTTATGGCCTTGCCAGAACAATGAACACACAAGTTACCTCTTCAGTTATCATTATGCTGCTCCTTCCCAAGCAGCTCTTCTAGTGAGGAAGAAAAGGTACATTTCCAGTTTATTACTGAAAGACTACTAAAGGTATGGTGTCCTCCCAGTGCAGAACTGTCCTCTCAAATATGATATTTCAGGAAATCAGTTTCTCTTTCTGATACTAGAAGTATAAAAATACACAGCATGAGTTTCAGCAAATTCTAGCAACCAGACAAGAGTCTCGGAGTCGAGGACTTGCATTTTGATATTCAGCCTCTGCAAATGCATCTTTAATATCACTGACCTAATTAACTAAAGGCAAGTTATCCAGCGTACACCTACCCATGTTACAATTACATCTGGATTTGGATGTACAAACATGAACCGACACACGGGGAGGAACAGCCCATGACTACACGTCAGCTTTCCCAGAACTCTCCTGATGAACTCTAGCCAATTATCTGAACAAAATTACAGCACTGCTGGATCTTTAATTTTAAGAACAAAATAGTAATAATATATGTGGCATTAATTCTGTTGTAACAAACACACACACCAGGGCTGCAACAAATAAGAAAAATGAAGACTTGCTATTCTACCTTGTAACTTTGTTCCATCCACACTGTCAAAGGAACAGCAAGGGACAACACTTTAGTTAAAACACAACTATAGTTAAAAAAAAAAAAAACCTGAAGAAAATGGATAGATTCTGTAATATGAGTTTTTAATGCCTGAGATGCAAGACTTTGTCTGTGGTCCAAAAATCAGAAGCAACTGAACTGTCAAGAGAACGAGCACTAATGGATGCCGACCACCGGCAGCTTCCATCACCTTCCTTTCACTGACAGTCACCATGCAAGGAAAACGAACACAAAATTGGGCAACTGAACTGCTGCCGGTAAGATCTTCATAATCAAATGTACAGTGACTACTGTGACTAGCAAGATCAGCATCGGTAAGGTGAGCTGGACTTTTGGAAGCCTTACTAATTCGGGGATCATTTGAGTGAACTTCAGCAGGATTGCCATGTGTCAGAGCCCAGGCTGACAACAGATTAAAGGAACATGATGGGAAAAACTAGTTCAAGATGTACTGCCTGAGTTCCTGCCAGAGAAGCAGGCTTCAGAGCACTTAATGGATCCTGATGACTGGGATTATATCAACAAGAGCAAGATTGTATTTTTGGATAGAAATTTCAAAGGCAGAGTGAGGAAATTAGCAGTCAAAATACTTGAAAGCTGCATTATGCTCATGCACATCTCAAAATGCCGATTGCCTGCTATTTTATGAAGAGATAAGTGCGTTCCAGGGTTAATCAGATTTTGGCCATTACCAGTACCAAGTGTACTTCTTTTCTAATTTTGTATAGAAAAGGAGAAAATGCTTTCTCAAGTCTTTTTTATCCTGATTTGCACCATATGGACTACTAAGTGCAGCCAGCAACTACTTTTAAATGCTGCAGTTCTTCCACCGAGGCATTATTATCCTTCGTATGATGAAAGCAATTTTCTTTATGTCTTCAGGAGATGCTGGTATTCTGCAAAGCAGAAAGGCCTTTCAAGACTTAGTTTCTAAAAATAGCTTACAGTCTTTCAAGAAGATGAAGGATGAATCTTTCAAGGGATGAGCATGATTATTCTGTTTATTACTTTCTTATTTGCATTTCTGGATCCTGAGGATCCTGTAGTAGTAAGCCCTGGAAAACAAGTTGGTTTTGGTTTTTTCCTTTTTCTTAAACAGAGTCCTCACTTGAAGAATCGCCAAACTGATTTCACAGAGCTGTCATTCAACCTACAAAGCTGAAAACAGATCTGCAGCATTATCACACAGCAATATGTACTTGGAGACTTTCAGGAATACACTGAACTTCTTTAAACCTCTTCCCTCCGCCAAAATGTCCTGCTATTACAGAGGAAGAAGACAGTTTGTTTGGCTAATTCATAAATATGCCATTTTGACCTGTTTGTCCAGGACGATCTTTAACAAAGGAAGCAGTTTGCTTTTGGAAGAACCCTCCACACCCTTCTCTTTGCACCTAGACTTTGCTTCACATGTAAAGGAATCCAAAAGGTATTTTGGTTAGGGCTCCTTTACTTCATGTTGGACAAAATGAAGCAAACACTGAAAGAGAAAAATCTATTTAGAATGTAAAATACATGATGACGGTTGCCCAGCTATAAATTTTTATCCACTTAGCAATCTCAAAACTATTCACTCCAATTCTTTAAGAATTCATTAACAAATTATTATGCTGTGAGTGTCTTTCCAGCAAAAAGGGAAGCCTTCAGTCTGCAGTGCAATGTCCATTATACTTTTTTCTTTGATGTACCATATCTATGAAATGCTACATACACAAGAGCCGCCTTTTTATGACAGCCCATCTGCAAGAAAACTCAAGATCACAAGGGGAACATTTTGTGAGAATCTGGCACAGAGGGCTGCAGACAGAATGCTATTAAATGCATTAAATTAAATAGGCATACTCTGCCTTAACTACTTTTTTTTTGAGAGAGGGAGAGAGAGAGAAAGCAAGCAAGGTTTAAAGCTCTAATCTCATACACAAGCTCGTCAGAGCCCAAATCTATCTGTAATACTCTCCAAATCAGAATGAACTCAGAAGGATGACGTTCAATCTTTAAATCCTTCTCTGCAGGTCTATTTTTAACTCTCAGGTTCATCAAATGGATCCCTGCTATGGCTCCAGAGATTTCTAACATGTATCCCACCTATCATGTTGGACACAGCCACGTTAGAACTCGGCTGCATTCAGAACTAGAAGTCTTCCTCGTGTGATTTCCTGCGTAGTGTGATAGAAACAACTCAATGTGGCAGAACCCTACCATTGTCACCGGTGGAAAACCAATTATCTCCTCTCCTGGCCACTGTTATTCTTTTCACCTCAACCAATCCCTCTAATTCTAATATTCTGGACACTTCTGAACAATTTTTTTATCTTCTTATTTTGCTTTCTTCTGCACAGAGTGACGTAGTAAATAAGTGTTGTGTACACGATGCCAAAGAAGACATTTTTCATATCTTGAACCATTTCCTCAACAAATATATTCATTCTGTCCCTTTCTAAATTAATTCCCAAGCAACATAAAAAGGATATTAAAACCTTTGATACAATGATTATTGTCAACGATAATTCACCAGCTTTCCAAAAACTCCTGTAATGTGTCAGGCCATTTCTGTTTCATTTTTGCAAATCAATCCAGCTAAACTGGATTAGAACTAACATGTCTGCTCAACTAAAGGTAAATACGATCTAAATACACAATCACTTCGATGATCTGAACGAGGAATCACATAATAACCCACAGCTGTTTTCTAGATTTCCAACTGCATGCAGTTTATTACAGTAACGGGTCAGGAACTAGCATAATTTTTACCAACGAAAACAGATTTCTGTTAATGACCTGGGGATATACATGTATCTCCAAACGAAGCTGCAGGCTACATTCACTCCCTGCAGCAGTAAAATCTTCGTTAAGACACTATGTGATACACATTCATGTAAATTCAGCAGAGGAACATTTCATAAACATCCTGGTATGAAAAGAGACCATTACAGTCAGGAAATTCTGCTAGTTTTACACAATTCTGGAAATATTCACATTCTTCATTTTGGCATTGATTTTCTGCTTTAAATTTTCCAGGAAAAAGTGTTCTCTGAAGTAACTTTATTTTCTAATTAGAGTTTGATGAAGGTGTACAGTGAAGTGGCACTGTCCTCTGGTGTTATGAATGATTTATTCTACCAGTTCACATCCAATTTGAAATAAATATATCCATCGTCTTTGCCGATGAACTGATACCAGATTTAAAAGCTCTGGAGGATTTGTTTCCTCAAGGGCACTTCCTGACTTCAAAACTCATACTTAAAAAATCCTTAATAATAATGCTCTGATTTTCTAAAGATTTGCAGAAATCTTCTCACTCTGATGCATCCTTCACATCTTGGTAGAAAGATCAATATCTGAGTTATTAAATCTCATATTCCAAAATCCTGTTGACTCAGACCGCATTCACTACGTTTGTTTAAAGCCAATCAAGGTTAATGGAAATATTCCCACCAATGAGTTCCAGGCGGTCTTCTGAGCCAAGAAAACCCAGGTCTCCAGAATTGTAGCATCATCTCTAGAATGCTGCTTACCTCTGACTTCCTCCTAACATTTACAGCAAGAGTAAAAAGCATGCAGTAAACCATCCTGGGATATCTGCTTAAAGTTCAGGAGGAAATGCACTTACTATTTTAAGGGCAGTAATAGGGAAAACCACTTCTAACTCTAGACAGATACTTAGCTTTTCCTCATTCTGCATTCTATATCAGACCTAGGAAGCACGGACTGAATCTTAAGCAGCCAGAATTAAGGCAGCTCGGTAATCTTGGAATGAAATGAAAAACCAACACAGTGAACAGAGTCTGCTGGGTGAAGCACACAACAGGAAAGTGGCCAGACCACTGAAAACAGCCCAGTTGCAGAGGAGGTTCTGTGGATAGGGTAACTTTAGGTTATGGTTAGGGTTAGAAAAACAAACGGGACAGCCCTTAGCGGCAGCAGCCCCTTTCCTGCTGCTGTAGGTCTTCCACCATTCTGAAAGAGATCGGACTCTGGACCCCTCACCTACATCACAGTCCTAACCCATCTGAACAGAACTCCTGCTCAGGATCCTTCTTCCACATTTGGAAAAAAACTCCACACGGTGACTACTGAAACACGCTGCTCGCAGTTAGCAAGTGAGATGCTGAAGCCACAATATTTGATGGAAGAAAGGAAATATTTATAAGTGTGTATACATGAAGACACACACATGCTCACTCACAATCTACTTCCAGAATGGCACGGACAGACTTGGCGAGGTCTCTGGCTTCTGCTGCGAGTCCTGTTGTGACAGTAGGTCCAACCCTTCCCAACCGTGCAAGAAGTGCTTTCGTAGACAATGTTGTTCTTCTGTCACTAAGAGAAGAAAAATGGGAAGTGTTTATTTGTGAGATTATAAAAGAAATGGTTGCTTTTAATAAAGTAAACTTGTATTTCTAGATTGGCTTTGGTCTGATTGTATGAACAAAATGATTCATGCTATCATATTGATGAGTTTGCCCCGAAGCAGTGCTGTCTGTACAATAAAGGTATCAGGAAAATTCAATTCAAACAACACAGTTCACATCTCAAAATCCAGTGTCAAAAACTCAGTGGGTGTCAGAAAAGTAAATTACTTAAAAGTAATTTTCATATTAACGTTTAAGAAAGGACACTGCTTTAGAGGACTCAATTCTTCTACACTGTCAGTGAGCCAGTTTGTCACCTTAGCTTCATGTTTAATACTTCAATCCATTTACTAAAATAAAGTCTACGAGTTTTATAAACATGCAACATCACCCCTGTGCAGTGCCAATGAGAACTGCACTTAATGGACTGGGGTTGGCACATGAGAACACAGACACCGGCAGTATAATAGATGATTTGATCCTGCAGATTTTTTAAAAATAAAGTTCCAGCTAACTTCACTTAAATAGATTTGATTTCTTTGAGAGCTCTACTGAAAAATATGGCAGGATAGAGACCAAACCCCTTTGCTGTTACATAAATATGAATGGAACACTACCCAGGATATATAGGCACAATCATGCTGATACTCTGAAGGAACAAAGGCTGCTCTAAATTTTGTAGAATATTCCTAGGTACCTTTTTAAACAAGATAAGTGATAAAACTTGAATGGATATATATATCATCAATTTATTTATATGCAACTGGATTAATGATAATGTAAAATCACTTGGGTAAATCTAAAAAATAATAAAAAAATTATAACCCACTATTAAAGTTCCTTGCAATTTTAGCTAATCCTTAACACATTATAATTACTTCATGGAAACATCCAGCCAACTATAGCTATGTAATTACTTTAATTTAATTCTGAGTTTTTTAATGAAGCTGTATCCTGAAAGCCTAATTTATAATTCACGCCACTCCCCGCCCCCTCAATAAAATGACATTCGGAAACATACTGCAAAAAATAGAGGAAAAATAGTTACAAGACAGTTTGTGGAGACTTTGAAAGAATAGTTGAGTTTTTCAATATTAATATTGCCATTTCAACATTAATAACTATTTTATTACCTTAAAACTGTCGAGGAAGTAGAGTTATCTGAAAGTATTTCATGCACAACCTGTTGGTCATAGGCAAGAAGTTAACAGTCTATAAATTGACACAGTCAGAAAGTTAATACCTTATAATTTGACGTTCTCTTTGAGTGTGGGGGGATTCAATTTGTAGTTAAAAAGTCTAGTCTCTCTCAGCCAGAAGTGTAAAAGTAAAAACCAAAATATAACCCCTTGAAACTAAATAAATATCGTAATATCACTTTTTTGTTTTGTAACATTTCCAAATATTATAGAAAATACTATATACTTTTTCTGCCTTTTCTGTTTGGGGAATTTCACTGAAATTTATTTGAGTCTATGAAAAATTATGTTATAAAATGTTATCTGATCTGTTTTGTTTGCCTAGTGTACAGCAAAACACAGATTAAGTAAATTCCTACATGGCTCTATCCGTACACTTTTACACCATCTATACTTCTAGCAATGAAAGGATCTCTGCAAACTAGTTTGTTAGCCAGTTTGTTATGTTTATTCCTCAGAAACACCAACACAAAACTTTTCCAAATAAATTGTTGCTCGAAATGATAGGCAAAGTTACCTCTACAAATTGCAGCAATTTCTCAGTAGCCACCTCAAAGGTCTTCCTCGCCGACTCTGATTTCCGCAGCTGGCAGTCAAGCACTGTAACTCTCTTTCTCAAGTCTTGGATGTTATCCTGGGAAAGATATTTTAAGGCTTTTATTCTAATAATTTTCTCCCACAGGGCACATAGATACAAGGGGTGAATTGAAATGGGATGCTTGAGTTGTTTAACACACTCTCTTTTCTACATTTCTGAAAAACATAGCTGCTCCTGAGGCAGGCACGCCTGATCTGCAGCAAACGAGCTCCCAAACTGCAAGAGATTTTGGCAAATGATATAAAGGTAAATTGACATTGTCAGCTAACAACAGCGATAGGGCTGAAACTTAGAGTTTGAACTGACTGGTGAATGGATCCAAAACACCAACCTGACGGTGACAGCATCTGTCAGCAGGGTGGCACAAACAGCCAGCACGTGAACAAATTCAGTCCACCAGCTTGCATCTGTACATCCTTTGGCCAAGGGAGTAATGACGGCATATCTTGGAGAAAACTACCCCCTAGGATTTCTCTACATGCACTTGTACAACCTGTCGATCAGTGTGATGCACGCCTTCAGCTGCAGAGAACGTGAGCCCCCTTAGCTCAGGTTCTGGAGGCTCGAGGCTTCAGCGGGAGTCCCTGGCACTGCTCGTGAGAGTGGACCACGAGTAAAGTCTTCACATGTATGTTTGTTTAACTGAGCTGTCTGCTGAACAGAGGAACTAGACCAAAATACTCTCCAAAATTAAGAAAATATCACTATAATTAAACTTTTACATCACTGTAGGTGTTCGTTTCTGAAAGCCCACTTCCTACTATAACCCTCTTATAAAAAACTCACCAAAACCCACTCATTATTTTCACTTGAAACAAACAAATACACACATTTGTTTGTATACATATATATATATATAAAATATATAATTATATTTCTGACTGCCAGAGAATGTGTTGATTAAACCACCTTTTTTTGGAGATCTCACTGTACGCTATTGAAGAAGGGGCTGGTAAGCCCTCAGAAGGACCTTCCTCTTTTTTAAAAAGAGTACACTATAGAGTTGGCAACTACTTTATACTGCTTATTTTCAGTAAGAAATGCAGAGAATCAAATCTCAACTCAGATTTTCGAGTGCTCACTCAGAATTTCAGAAATTTAAGCTAGCATCTCAAAAACAAATCCCTAAGAAAGCAACCCACGCCCTCTGAATTTCTTAAAATTTGATATTTATTCAAGTCCTAGGAAACAAGCTGCTTAAAAAATATCCGACATAAAAGATGGGACATCTCACCCAAATGTTCAGAAAGAACAACTTCTAGGGTGTGATTCATCTCATCACACATACTCTCAATTAGACGAGAGGAATTCCTCCCTGGGAGCTACACGTAGTTGCAATGTTGCTTCTTTGCAAGTTTCTGTCCCACAGAACTCACACACCTTAGAGCTCGGTTTTACCTTTTAATACCTTGTAATATTGAATTAATTCTTAAGATGAAATGAGGCAACATTTCAGTAGGTTTTCTTTATCAGTTCATACGCAGATCCTTTTTTTCATGAGAAAAACAAGGTAAACACACAAATGCCAACTTGCCTGCACTTGTCCAAACTGCGTGTAGAAAATGGATCTGCAATCATGGGGAAAAAATTAAAGGTGCCTCAAATATTTTATTCCTCAGTGTGTTTTGAAATGCCTCACTGGAGATGTAGTGGTTTTAAAATATGAGGCTCAATTAAAAAAAAATAAATTGGCAGGATACTGTTAGTAGCATTTAAATTATTATCTCGATTAAATCGAAATTTACCTAAGAACAGCACTGAACTTTAGAATTGTTATTATTTTCCTAACAGAGACATATAAACACAAAGGCCATTTTTACACAAATATAAAAACATACAAATATATGTGTAATCTTTAGAGACAACATATCTGCAGTCCAGAATTTGTTCCGTGCTTTGATGCTTGAGATGTGCCATTGTGACCTATGACCCACATATGCTTCCAGCTCCTATTTTTCCAGCCCAAAGATATGTGGATAAAGGAACACTCATGCACTTCCCATTATCCCCTTCACTACACATCATTCCAGTTATTGAATAATACAAGACAAACAGTGACCTACTTTAGAAAAGCAGATGAAAAGAAAATGAAAACAAGATACATGACAACAGTGAGGAAACCATGGTAACTACGGCAGCCGGCTGCTTTGCTTACTTTATTTTGGCCAGAATGATCGGCGAGCTGAGCCTTCAGCTCTACAATTTCAGCTTCTAACAGGCGAATGACTTCTTCGTAGTCCATCTCCATTCCGCGAGCCTGCCTTTGTGCAGCTTCTGCAAGATGAATCCTACTTCGCAGGGCTCTTGCCTCTTCTACAGCTGCCTTGGCTTCCTACAGATGGTAGATTTAATGGAAAAGTTATGACTCCAGCTAACAAAGAAGTACAGATTTAGCTCAAAAGTACTGCAGCTGACATTAGGGCCATCTTCTAGTATCCGTGGTTAGATGGTTCAATTGCTAATTTTTAAGTGTATGGTGTTCAAACAAAAAAACAGGTATTAACAGAGAGAGGCAATTTTCCTAATAAATTCAATCACGAATTCCATGATTACTGAACTCTAATTGAATGGAAGGCTGTTAAACTGCTCCATCACCTCCATACTAAAAAAGGACTTTAATGAGACATTATTGCATTTTACTCTCACTGCCTGAATTCAAACAATTTAGAGTTTGCACATCATGTAGATGGTCTTCTAATGCAAGCATTCAGTGGACACTGTTCTCAAACTAAGTCCTGGTTTTTATTTTTCTGCCTAGTTCCTGCTCTTACATTGTTATCCTGTATTATCACTGAAGAGTGTTACACAAAATTTATATATAAATAATGTATAGAAAATGGGAAATCAGAAACTGTTAGCTTTTAATTCAGCCCAAATAATCCCTAAATATTGTAAAATCTGGTTTAGAGAAAGATATTGCTCAGTTCATTCTACTACTGAATATTAATTCAAGTTAACTTAATTTTAATTCTATAATTTCCTAACTTAGAAGTATTTGTTCTGTGCAATCAATATTCTTCAAGTCAGGTTTTCCAATACTTTGTCATAATGTTTTCTCCGTAAAATGATCTACCAATCTCAGTTTCAGCTGACTTTTAACCTGCACACAGTTAGCCTTAATAAACAATATATATGTATTTCAGGCCCTAAGTAAACTCATCTCAATGACATATATAGGACATCATATTCCCCATATTTACAATGGCTTTGCAATATAATACCAATTTGGATGATTGCCAGGGACATTCTGGTCTCTTAGAAAATAAAGCATTAGAAGAAGTAATCACACGTAATCACACATGTAGCAAACAGCAACATCATTAGTGCATTCAGATGACATTTTCTGTAGTTTCTGCTGGAGGAACACAAGTTATCAGATACATTTCAATAACCTTTAATTTGACAGCAAGTATAATGATTCTTTTTTTTTTTTCCTTTTGCACAAAGCATTAGATGAGCCTGTTCTACATGATGATGATCATCTCCAACTGGAAACACAGACCATTCAAAGGCTTATTGCTGCATCTCTTTCTGTTACAGAGTCAGAGAATGGGTTGGGTTGGAAGGGATCTTAGAGACTATCAAGTCCCACCCCCCCACCACGGGCAGGGACACCTCCCACTAGCCCAGGTTGCCCAAAGCCTCATCCAGCCTGGCCTTGAACCCCTCCAGGGATGGGGCATCCACAGCTTCTCTGGGCAACCTGGGCCACTGCCTCACCCCCCGCACAGGAAAACATTTCTTCCTCAGATCTCATCTCAATCTCCCCTCTTTCAGCTCAAAGCCATTACCCCTTGTCCTGTCACTACACGCCCCTGTAAGAAGTCCCTCTCCAGCTTTATCCAGCGAAAGCACTCACTGAAGGACCACTGCAGCAATCCATCCTTCCTGCAGGCTGCTCATAGCAGGTCTTTTTCCTAGAAATAATTCAAAGAACCGAGGGGCTTCTAAGAAGTTATGAATCTATGCAAGTAGAGCTCAAATTTCCTGCCTCTGCAGAGGACGTTTTCTTGCCACTGCAGGACAGTGTGACTCACCAGCAGGAAAAGCTGGGCCCTGCTGACGCAGAGGGTGATTTGTTAGTCTTCAGGAGCAAAGGTATCCTTCCGTAATAGGCTGGAGGTGGGAAAAAGGCTCTTGGAGACAAAAATGGAGAGATGCTCTGGTATTAAGTTTGACTAAAATAAATGAACACAGGGGCCTCGACAAAGGGCGGTACCTTAAAAATGCACACATAGGAATTACTGAAATAACTGACATTGGAAAAGTCATGGGAAAATTGCTAGAATGAAAAGGGAGGTCTTCATTTTGAAATAAAACCTCCTTGAGATAAGGGTTTAATCTCTTATAATCCAGAATTGCCTTTACTCCTCCATTGTTTTTTTCAGAAACCCAATTATTGAATATTAATTTCTCTGTAATAGCACACTAAGTATGACCAGATTTCAACAGTGAAAGACCTAAAGGAATAATTAAAGAACAATGGATTCTTACATTACAATGGAACGATTATCCACACTACAACTGAATTAGCAAAATTTTCTGACAAACCCGAAACCATTTGCTAGAGCAGGGAGGCACAAAGGGAAACGACTCCATCAGGTTTCCCTGTTCTACCATTACTGAGGCTGCACTGCGGTGACTGGGTGGGTTCTCTGCTTATGCAGGTAAGGGGTCCCCAGCAGTGAAGAACAGATGGATTGCAGCATGCTTCGGCAACATTTTCTTTTGTCCCATTCAACTGCTCGTATGAAGGAATATGCAACAGAAATGGAATCTGCAGCTGCTAATATTTCATCCATATAAATGCCCGATGGGACCATTTGTCCTGATCTGGTATGAAGCCACTACAGCAAATAAGAAACTGCAGGCTGGAGGAGAGACACCGAATCCTTACAGAATAATTTCAAGCTACAGGTTTCTTTCAAAGCCAGGTCCTATTTCTTCCTTAGATAAATTCAAATGTCAAGAGAAGATTTTATCCAAGTAATAATCCAGCCACCACAAACACTGGAACAAAATTGTATGCTGACAACATCCTTTAAAAGAACCTTGAGTATCTTTACTAACAAAATAAAAATGCTAATGAAACAAAAATAAACCCAATACTTCTTTCAAGAAGGGTGAAATAAATGATATGCTGCTTCCAAAATAGCAGCTATTCAATTCCTAGTCTTCAAAGCACCTCTTTTCCCCTTAGAAAACAGAAGTATAGAATAGCCGATCTTAGCCCTATGGAATACAAGCCCAGCAGTACGGGATACCACAAACAGTGTCCGATCTCTACGACCTTTCACACCTACTCTGTTTAGCCGACGTCCTTCAGCTGACAATAACTGCGTAAAAAAAGCTCTAGTAAAGAAGAGATCATTCCGGCTGGTATGACCCAAGACTTTCAGGCAGCACAGAATACAGTCAGACTCATCCAGGAAGATAAAAGACACCATTACAGATTTCACACTCATGGTGTCGACAAGTCTTCAGGCACTCAGAAGAGCCTTTCTATGTTTTATGCTAATCAGCTTCCAAATGATTTCAAGGAAGACCTAAAGATAGCGCTGTATCACAATCTCAAAGCAGAAATATATCAATTAATATATTTCAATTGCCATAGACCAATATTAGAAAAGAATTACTACCTCATTTCAAATTCAGCAATATTTCCAATCTGAAGAGCTTGTTTATCCTGTTAGCTACCGATTCAAGCACCACTTAATGAATGGATACTAGCAAAACACACCCGTTAACCTGAGTATTCGTACACCTCTCCCAATTAAGATATAATCTCTGCAATTCACAATTAGCAGACAATAAAAATAGCACAAATGATCCTCCTACATACGAATGGTAGCCTGTATCTTCACTTAAAACCTTGTTTCTCCAGGAAAGCAGTGATTTTTTAAAAAAAGTTTAAATTGGACTGAATTCAGAAGATGTTAAGCACACACTTAATTTGGTTTGTTTGTTTACTTTTCATTTTCATCCGGCATTAGGGCTCAGTGATGTGCTCATTGGCTCATTCATTAACTTCAGCTCAAGCAGGAATTCATCATCCTAAGTTAAATGGCAACTTGTAAAGTAAATAGCCTATTTTTTTAAACTTCACAACACCATGAATCTCAGCATCAACATTGGTTCTGAACTCCAGAAATAGATATAAAACACTTGAAAATGCACCAAGTATAAACAGAACTAAAATTTCCATCAAAAGCCTGTTTGTATCTCCTAAAATAGGTCACACAGTGCTGTAATTACATATAATTTATTATTTCTCTTTCACTTCACTATATGGAACCTTTTCAACGCTTACTAGCAAATCAGAGTATTTCTGCGCCATGGTCTGTACTCCAAGGCTGACCTTCACCATCACATGATGGCACCGGGCAGAAAAATAAAAGCACGAAGGACCTCAGGTGGTAGAAAATGGGCATTGCTGACACCTAAACCAGACCATCTTAAACCATCTTCAATGAAGTCTACCTTCCCAGTAAGACCAGGTATGTGAATGGAAATGGGGTTTGTACTTTATACCAGCTTTGGTCTAGACTGATAGACTGACACCTGCTCTGGTCCAGAGCAACAGATGGAACACCCACCAGCGAAGGGAAACATGGGGTATGGTCCTGGAACGTAAGTTAAGTTTTATCCAAAAAGGAATCCAATTTATTTCCCTGTTGTCCCACGGTGTACAATCAGCAACATAATGGAAAAAGCTTCCAGGTGGTTCTCTTATATTCAAGGAATAAAAGGTGGTAACGAAAGTGCTGAACAAATCTACATGTATGAGCATAAAACATAAACCTAATCTTAATAGTACACAGATTTTTAACCTGTATCTTGCATTTTATATATGACATCTGATGGAACAAATAGCCATGAGAAGCCTACATGGAATACGTGTAGCAGCACAGGAGAGAAGAAAGGCAGCCAGCTCCTACAAAGAAAAGCACTGACAGGATGATGTTCAGCAGAAGCAGGAATCAGGAAAGTTGCTTGGTTTTGAATCCAGGCTATAAATGTCATAAGATTTACATATAATTGAAAATTTCCTTTCAGAGACACAAGAAGGATAAATTTCGTAAGGAGTCGATTTCTTCTCTCCTAATTATAGATCGATATGGAGACAGAAACAAGACACTCCTCACAACACGCTTACTACCATTTTTTTCCTGGTGAACATCAGGTAGAATTGTCAAGTGTGTCTATTTTTTCACACTTAAAACTCTGGTTTGACATATAAAGTTAGGAGTGCAGAATAGGCACACTGTTGCCTAAGAACAGCAAAATCACTTCAGGAACATTTAAAACCAGGAAGGTGCTACTACATTATTATCCAGCTTATCTTATAGTTCCTACCTCAATTCAACAGCAAAGAAGTATTATTGCTCTAAAAACTTAAGGATCAATATTCTCCATCAAAAGCTTTGTAGTAACAAAGGAATCACTTTGTGCTGAGATCAGTGTGGAAGTATAGTCTAGATGAGCATCAAGAGAGAAGGAAGTGCTCCCTTCTCCCTTCCACAAAAACCAGTACAAAACAGAGAATAATTATATTTTTAAGAAACTTCAACATACTTGCTTGACAATTTGTAGCTCCTCTGTTAATTTCTTCTGTAAATTCACAGATTCAGACAATTTTTCCTGTTTTAAAAAAGGAAGAAATAATTAATAACTAGGTTTGAAAGAGTTTTTATTCCGAAAACCCAATTAACTCTTTCAAAATTATAGGTAGCGATACTTAACTTCTATCAATGTACTTACTGCCTTCTGTACAACTCCTATGTTTCTAGCATACAACGTTAGGTCTGTTAATAACGTCGTATAATCAGAAACACACACGTTTAAAAAGTTCTGGTGGAAATAATAATCAACAGCTTTTATAAAACCTGTGACAAAACCAGATTTTAATCTCTAGAAGCCAGTTTTTTTGAGAGTTCATTGATACTGTCTAAGTTTCTTGAGCATCTGAGGATTGGACATTTCTGGAAATACACATTTTAAGTCTTTTGTTACCTAGCCACTTAGCAAATGAGGAGAATAAAGACATTTTTTTTGTGGCTTTGTCTGCTGTACAACCTAATATTCACATCAAGTTATTTTCAACATTGTATGTTTGACCATTCTTTCACTCACCTACTTATCCTAGAAGCCTGTAGGTACACCACTTTCAGAAGGTTAGAAGTTCTAATGAAGTTTGGTTTTGGGCTGTTTTTTTTTTTTTAAAGTGCTATAAAAGAATCAGATCCTCATATTGAGTCTGACCAAGGGCATTTTTCACTCAGTATCAAGTATTTGACTGTAGATTGTTAAGGGAAGAGCATAAGAAATGAGGCAATTATAGATTCATCATTGCCAGTTTTTAACATCAGCAATTTAGGGACTCATTACAAGTACTCACTACTTCAATCTTCAAAGTAAATTGGGTTCTTTCAATTTCAGTACAAAGCTTTCAGAAGAAGAAACTTTGTGCACACAATGAAGAACGGATCTGTGGGTATGTCAACCCAATGTTTTTGTAATTTATAGCAAGAAAGAGTTTTCTTGGGACCAGGATGCGATCTGCAGAATTGCCTGCATCCTGGTATCAATTTTCCAGTCCTGTCCAAGAACAAGAATGAGGCATGCTAAATACAGAACTAGAATTTTTTATCTTTTGGGTTGTGAAAAAAGAAATTCAAGAGCGTAGGACCGTGGTTGTAACCCAGGGTATTAAGAAACAATAAATATTTGTTACTTTAGGTCTTATGTATTTTGTAGTGTCTGTGAAAACATGCATAATTTTGAAAACAGATTAATTTATCCTCCAGTTCTGAGTTCTTCCAAAAGTATTAGCATATGCTCAGACACTGCAGTTACCAGGATCACACATTTCTAAATAAAATTTCTATGCAAATCAGCCACTTCTCCAAATTCACTTTTGTGAAATGTCTGCTTAGTCTCATTTCTCTGGGAATCAGATTTAAAAATGCATTAGTATTCAGTATAACAAATAAAATGCACTGTCTCCAGAAATATATTTTAAGTGTACAATATTGAAACATGATTAGGACTGTTTGCTCTGCCTTTTTATTTATTCATCAAAAATTGTACATAAAATTCAAATGAAAAACAGTAAATTACTACATACACTCCAAAATAAATTATTCTCTTGAATAATTTAAAGCAAATAAAAAATAAGTGTTACCTTTAATTTACTAATTTCTTTTAAAGCTTCGTTTCTTTCTTTCTTAAGTTTCTCCATGTCATCCTCCAAAGAATCACAGGTTACAAACTGTGTGTATTTCAATACGTAAAGTTAGAATATATAGCTAGCTATATCCTTCATAATCTTTAACATCTTATCTCAAAAGGTCTTGTCAAGAAAATGAGAGGATAATCTTAATTTTTAAATGATTTAAAGCTCAGAAAGTCCTAAAAATATTTAAGAAAATTCTAACTTATCTTCCAAAGGAACAATTACTTTCCCTGTTAAAAAGGATTAATAAAAGTATTTTAAGAAGTACCAAGAATACAACACTAATTGCCCCTGTTTTGTTCAATATTTTAAATAGTACACACTTTCATTTTAGTATTCTTATGCTGCAAATGCTCTTTCTTAAAGTCACCTCTAGAATAAAGTGATTTTCAGTAGTTCCACTCACTGGCCCCAATAATTGTTTGTCCCTCACTCACACAGGTAGTAGCAATACGTATTCTGTTAAGAAACCTCAGTAAATCACTGCTGTCCATACTTGTAACAAATCACAACATAATTACGTGAATTGCTTTCTGCAAAGTAGGTTGCTTTAAAAAGCTTTGCAGAAACTAGGTTATATTAAAGAACACCATGCCATGGAGCTGTTCCAAACATCTGCCCGAGATTTGGAATAATCTTACATATAATAAGTTCTCCAGTAATCTCCTCCCAGCAGTTACTCACTGTACACGCGCATATTTTACCTTTGAATCCAGTAAGCTGGCAATTTCATTGATCCCAAATGTTAGAGATTTTTGGTTATCATCTGTTGCGTTCAATTGCGTAGAGAACAGATTCCTGGAAACTTCAACGAAATCTAAAAAAACAGTTCAGAAGGGCAGTTTTGTAGCAGGATCACTAGATGCAACACAACTACTAATATCACAATGCATGGCTGCCCTTTTAAAAATGCAGCGGCTGCCCTCTATAAGCTTCCTAGAGGAAAAAATGAAAATCAGACACATCTGTCTGGACAGAAACATTTGCTAAAGCTGGTCAGAATAAGAAGAAAAATGTTCAAAACAGGTCTTGGGATGAAATATCCCTAAACCAAGTTGTGAAGGAGAAAAGAGAACAAAAGGTGGTGTGACGTTCACCTTCAAAGTACCTGGTTAGAGATGCTCTATATTTGCCAGTCCTCTGTGAAAAATTAAAAGAAATCTGCACACCTGTTATACACCCACCCTTCCCAACAAGCTGACCTTACTAAAGCAGGCAGTTTCTCAGAAGGAAAAAGGGTACATTTTGTGATAGCTCAGACCTCGTAGTTTG
Source organism: Pterocles orientalis (assembly GCA_011057875.1). NCBI lineage: Eukaryota > Metazoa > Chordata > Aves > Pterocliformes > Pteroclidae > Pterocles > Pterocles orientalis. The sequence continues at coordinate 408,993 of WKFP01015200.1, read as the reverse complement.
CTTTGCTGGTCCTTTAAAACCCTGATAGAGACTTTGTAAAATTGACATTGACCAAGTTGAAAGTTTTAAATACAAACACTGCATTCTCAGTCAACACGGCTTAGATTACCCATTCATTTTGAATGGATCTCCAAAAAAAGTGGAAATAGAAAGGTCAATTTGTTTACATCACATAAAATCTGATGGAAGTTTTACTATCTTTCTTGATAAGGTACTGGAAAATCCAGTGTCTTTTTGGATGGATAAGTACAAGAAATTATTTTTCACATCCTAGTGTTTGACACTGTTTTTCATAAACTTTAGGAAAAGTGAAATTTCCATGAGTTTTCGCATCAGAACTATCGTATGAGAAATATTCTTAAATTGTTAGTGTCACCCATCAAAATTGTCACAACCAAACGAACCAACTCATTCCCATCAGAACTAGGTTGAGCTAGAGGAACCACGATGGTCTGCATGCAAACCTCTTTCTGTATGCAACAGTTGAAACGTTCTTACTTCTCACAAACTAAGTTGAATAATCCGTCAGTTTAGCTGCTTCAAGAAGTCTCTTTAACTACCAATAGTCTCCCAAGTAATTTTTTGAACCACTACAGTACCCTACTGTCAAGGCAAAAATTTAGGAATTTGTAAGCACAAAAGCAAAGCTTCCTCAAGGGGGCTCTTAATTAGATAAATTTGTGATTTGCTTTTCAATTGATTAGTTTCAGAATTCCACGCGTATTTTTATACAGTAGAATCAGCCTCTTGCATCAAAGTATTGTTTTATTTGCAGCAGCAACCCAATGCTGACAGGAAATACACTAATGGTTATCATCTATCATTTCTATATTCCTACACTTCATTATTTTCCATGGTAATTAACAAATTATTACCTCCAAAAGACACTGTTCCATTAGAATCTTTCTGAAGTTGCTGCCTTAGGGCTTGCTGCTGTTCATTTGTGGGCCGAATCCCAAGATAATTTAATGCCTGGAAGGAGAAAACTTATTTTGGAGGAAAAAAAAAAAAGAAAGGACGAGGGGTAATGACTGCAGGGACACGGGGGAGTAATTAAAGAGCTATACTTCAAAGAGCCTTTGTATCATAGTACATTCTCACTGACAAGACTTTTATTCCAGAGACACTCTGTGACTTTTCCTTCTAATTGAGAGATGTTCAGATATTATTTAACCTTGAATACCTTTGTCCTTAAAAATCCTGAGGGATGTTCAGATTCCCAGAAGAGTTAATCAGTAATTAGATTAACAAAACCAGTAATTTGCCCAATATAGAAGATGAAATATTTGCCTACAACCTGAAAGAACTATCCAAATAGTAAATTTGGTGTATGATCTACACCTTAAAGTTTGTCAGCCTAGAAATATGCTCCAGATGTTTTACATGCATCACGAAGGGGGAGAAAGGAAAACCCAAAAGATTATAAGTATTTACCTTCTCCAGCTTTTCTGCTTTGAGACGAAGAGCAGAGTTCCTTCTTTGCAGCTCATAGTCATCAGTCTGGCTGGGGGCAATAACTAAGAAGAAAAAAATAAATAAATAACACTACAGATGTAACTATTGCTTTGAAAAACTTGTTCTGAAGCTCTGCTTACCAAAGGGATGCCAGCTAAATACCCACTTCCCACAAATAAATGTTAATATTTAGATAGGCATTTTTTTAAAGGACATAATTGTAATAAACAAAAATTATGGGTATCAATCACCCAAACTATTTTTTCACATCAAAAAGTGACAAGTAGCAAATTAGCAGAGAGAAACCAGGAATAACCTGCAGCGATACATCAAGCATATGGCTTGTACTGGTGGTATTTTCTCTTCTCTGAGAGTTACTCGGGAAACAGAAGGGAAGCACACTTGCGAATTCTGAGAAAGACCTTCAAGGCACACCCTCGGCATATTCAACAGTTCCCAAAAGCATACCTGGTGAGCTGGAAAACACTGTGGAAAGAGAGGGAATGACCTGTTGCCAACTAAGGGCTGTGTGGAGGTAGTTTAGACTGAATTCCAGCAGGATCCTCCGTATTTTTCCCTGGTGAGGAACACTTTTCCAAGAACTACCATCCATTAAAGCCATCATCCATCATCCCCTCCTCTCCACTCCTCATAGTCAGAAACACAACAACTTTGCACAACTCTAGCTAGTTGCATTAGTAATTTATGGAGCATCTTTTCTATTTCCAGCATACTCAGATGATTAAGCTGAGCAGAGGAGAAGACGCTAGCAGTCCTAAGCAGTCCACATGCAAGATTTCAGCAGAATTGCTTTGTTTTTTGGTGTGCCTGCTTAGTTTTCATGGAACTCGAGAAACGCGGTCACAGTGTTGTTGCGCTTCAGACAGACCTGTGAACACAACAGAAGCAGCAGCAACCTTTGGACACCTTTGATCACAGACTGCAGGCAAAACGATCAGTTAGCTATCAATTTCTTTGAATTTTAGAGGTATGTAAAAATAATTCAGTAATTTGTTTTTTTACAGAAGAAAATGGAGTACTTGTTTGTGTTCATTATTCATAAATATAATTTAGATCTTATTATTTAATTAATGGACTAGAGAGGCACTGAAACCAAAACCAGCCTTTGAAAACTAAAGCATCTTGCAGTTGGAGATTCTCTCTAAAGCAACAGAAGGAATCGCCTAGAATTCTTTTTATTTTTAGTTTCACAGCATATCTGTTTCCAAGCTCAAAGTAATTTACATTCTCTTTATATGCCAGAAGCATAAACCAAAACATCTTGAAAATCCCTGACACTAACACCTCTCACATGCTATATTAAATTCTGGAGACAGTGGGCTAGAACCTCAGCTGAATTGGCACACTTCAACTCAGAATGAAAAAGCCTCGTGTATGAGTTTGTGCGAGAATTTCTCAAAATGATGCTGATTTTTCTTACAGCATTTAAAAAACATAATCTGAGAGCTACTTTAATTTTTCAAGGTTATCCTTGAAAAAGGGCAGCATGAGAGAAGTGGCAGCTTTGACTAAGGATGTGCTGTTAAATAAGAATAAAACGAAAAACGACAAGAAACAGAACAAACTTGAGCTACAAGTATTTCTAGTTTCCATTCTCGTAGCTACGTTTTTCAGATACATTAAGAAACTGTGGCCTTCTTGAACTCTTTAAGCAACAATGAAGCTCCTGTGTATTACATTAACCAAGAGTATTATTCTGAATATACTGAAAAATGGCCTTTTGTCTTGTTCCTCTGATTTGGTTGTGGTGTTTTTCATGATCAATATGAAAAAAACCTGTGTGATCATGAAACTCCAGGTGTATTCAATACTAGAACCTTTCCAGTTTCAGAAGTTCACATTCAGTCAGCTCATCCTTCAAGGAAGGAAACCAACCAGTCAGACTCGCAATATGGAGACAGTTTCATTTAAAATTAGGATATCTAGTATGGGCCATAAAAAATGCAAGTAAAATTTAAATAACATCAGTGGAGTGACATCTACAATGAATCAGACCCTGGATGGGTCGGTATATTAGACATCAAGTTGAGAAGCACAGGTTATGCTCACTTACTACTGCCTGAAGAAAAATAATATAGCTCAGGTCTTCACATAGAAATACAGAACAGAACCAGTTATATTATTGTGTCAGTTGAGATTCTCGTGATTATGTCAGACTACTGCATCTTTGCTCTTTGTAAATACAACACCTATTTTTTTCCCAAAGGAATTCTGATTGTTAGTTCAGATTTGGTTCTGACCAAATGCTACAACCTCATTTTTCCTTAAAGTTGTTTTCAAAACATGCATTTAGAGAGATTATTAAAGTGACTGTTGTTTTTGTTTGAAGGTCATGACTCTCAAATATAAATATTCACATATATATTCTATTTGTTATTAACGGAAAAACTGTTAAAGAGGTCTGTGTCTTATTTCTATCCTTCCAATATGCTCCCCTGATTTAAAAAAAAAAAAGTGCAGGCAGTATACATTCACAGAATTTCATCAAATCAAGAAAGCACAGTTTCTATGGCAACTTAATCTTGATGTATACGTGAGTTCATTATCTGGTTCCTACAAAGTCTATTATCATTACTGCTGTACAGCAAATGTTGTGATCACTCACCTTTGTTTTGTTTCAGCTGTTTGTTAAAGACAATGTAAGTTCTATTTGACAGAAGCTGCTAAACAATCCGTTCATCTCAGGTTTTTAGTACTACAAACATAGTGCAATATTCCTTTTTTTAAAGACTATCGAGTCTCACTATGTACTATTTTCCGTATGACAGCTATTGAAGGAAAAAAAAAGGGTGGCAGGGAATTAAATCAGCATTTACCAGCGTCAGGCACATCAGTAGGACTGCTGTCTAGAGAAGTAATTGGAGATTGCTCTCCCGTCTTGACTCCAGTTTCCATCTATGAAAGAAAATCAAAGTCATGAAACACCATTTCTAAAGCACATCACAACCACGAATACACACTAATGTAAAGGAGAGGGAGAGGAAGGAAGAGCAGGGGGGAAAATAGGGCTGGATGGATCAAAACAACCCTGGGAGAAAACAGAAGGCATGGGGGTGGTGGTGGTGAGAGGGAATGCCATCCCAAAACTTAAATCAGGGACTTATCAAAACCTTCGTTAGGTTTTTAATATCTTCACAGATTAAGATAGCACAGCCTCTCTAGGCAACCTGTTTCAATGTTTATCTCTCTAATCAGAACAAAAAATGAATTTTAAGTACAAACATAAGAACAATTGAGGATCACCTGTTTGACTTTGTGTTTGACTTGGAACATTTTATTCTTCCTTGTTCAAAGACAATATTCAGTTTAGACTTTATTCAGTTTTTAAAATGTGATAAATTGAAAATGTTTTTGAAAAGCTGAAATAATAGTTTTAAAATCTTCCTTCTTACACTCAACATTATTTTTTTAGACTAATGGTGAGCAGTACAAATTAAGACAATTGTTGCTTAGCTGACATTCTTCTAGGACTCTGATTATTAGGCAAAAATCTCATCATCATGGAGGAAGCGTAACTTGTGAGATTGTAGTGTACTCACACATACATAGTAATCAGAGAGTACCTTACCTCTGAAATATACAATTATATGTATCTGATTTTGAAACTTTCCTCCCTAGAGAAACAGTAAGGAGAATTTGGTATCTAGGACCATGGTTAATGCTTATTTTATTTGATTTTTTTTTTTTTTAACACAAGTCAATTAATACTCTTACTCTTCTCATCAGTGTGGTTTACTCTACTGTTACACAATAGGACTTCTGGAAAAGTCTTGATATTCCAAAGATCTAATATTGTGCAGGAAAAAGAGTCAGTCATTTTCTTTCTAGAATAGAAACTGAATTAAAATAACCATATACTGAAATTCCAATAAAATTAGGAAAAACAACCATTTACTCACTTTATACTAAGAGGGGTAATAAGTATACTCACAGTGTTTGGAGTGAATGTTGAAACCAGCTTCCCATTAGGAGATGCAACAGGACTAGGTACTGCCACCTGTTGCTCTCCATATGCTACAGAAGACGTTAAGAGACTGGACGGACGTTGCAGATTCTCTGAATAACTGGGAATATTTTTTTGTCTAATAAAAGCTATCTCCCAAAAACTTTCAAACCTAAAATTAAAATTTAAAAAGTTTAAAAATTTAAAAAGTTCATAAGGCTATACACTACTCTTGCAAAAAATACATTTTCCCATTCACCGTCTGTGATTTTACGTATTTAATTTTCTAAAAGGATGTGCTGTTAACTATCATTAAAAAAGGCAAATAGTGTGGGTTTGTTTTTTTTTTCTTTTGAAAGGAATGAAAGTATCATAATTTGACAGGTCTAAAAGGTGCATTTGAGTCTTTCTCTATTAAATAGAATTGCAATTAAATATTTCAAAAAAATTACAATCCCTTGCATTTCCTCTAAGTACCTATGACATTTCCCAATCTGACGATAAATATTGTATAATAAACCATTTGGGAGGGTTAGCTGTGTGACAGTAACAGATACCTCATCTTTGTTCTGTTGATTATACTCTTTGCCTCTTCATAGGAGACACCAATCATTGACTCTTTGTTTATGGATACAAGCTGATCTCCAGGCTTCAACCGTCCATCCTAACAAACAAATAAAAAAACAGAACCCACCAATTTTATATTAATTGCTGGCACTATAGAAACAACGGTATGATCACAGCACTTCAACATATTCCTCTGGATCTGTTAAGACAGGAATACCAAGAGTGGCTACACATTTTGTCATTTATACACCATCTTCCAGAAATAAACAGCAGATAAAACAATCATTTAATCACCCTGACAGCAGTCATTATAAAAGCTGCTTCAGACAGAACGGATCTCAGATACTGTGTAAAGAAGAAATTTGGACCCAGACACATATTTCTGTTAAAAAACCCTAAACAAGTAAACAAACCACAATTAGTCATTTTTCCAGCAAGGAGAACCAACCCATCTGACCACAGGAAGCTTCTTTAGTAATTAATTCAGCTTTGAGCTGGATTAATTTGTATTTCAAAACCAAATGCTCTTGGCTATACATGGGACTCTTCAGACGCTTACTAGCCATATTAATCTTAATAGGAAAAACAAACCAGTCTATTAGGATTTTACCAGTCAAAACCACAACAGAAACAATATTGTCAACTTTGTGCTTCTGTTGAATTCATCACAAATGTTCTGCCAACACAGGAACATATCCCGTTTCTGTCTCAGAGACTGTAAGACAAGACTTTAAGCATGCTAGGCTAGATTTCTCACCACGATAAAGCTCTCTTTACTCACATTTTAAAAGAGGTCTCAGCAATTTAACTGAAAATTCGTGTAGCTCACCTATGGTTCCAGAGTTACTTATGACATCTGTCTAACGTAATGCACGTTGAATTACACATAACATCTCTGTGTTCTTCAGCTCTTAAGAAATTAACCACAGATTCACTCTGACCATGTGAAACAAACCATGTACAGAACAAGACAGACAGGAAAGAAGTAAAATACCTTTTAAAGACCAGTATAATTGTACATATTTAATACTCATACGCCATAATTTTAGCTGTGCTATTTCAAACTTATGACAGTACTTTACTACTTTTTTTTTTTTTTTGCCACTTAGGGTTTTGGTTTTGATTAAAGAAAAAAGACGCAGAACTTTTATTTTGCTGGCCTATTAAAAGATATCCATTTCCATGCTGCCCTCATGTGGCAGAGATTTCAAATATGCCTGGTCTCAAACGGACAACCAAGATTGGGAAATTATCTCTAATATTGCTAATATTAGAACCTACCACAAATTAATGTCTCAGTCTATCCATTATGTACAATAGTCTTTACATTATATGTTTACAATGAGAAAAATGTTTAGGAGCCACAACAAAATCGGAGAAAACAAAAGAAGAATGATTATTATTTATCGACTACAAGAAGTCCTGGAGAAACATTGCCTTTTTTTCCTTCCATCCTGGCATTTTGTTATTAACCTTAACCTACAAAAAATTTAGTCACAAATAGCTATACGCTGTTTTGGGGCAAAACTCATTGTTCGTGAAATTACCTGGTACCCTCTTGCTTGGCAAGAGGCAAAAACTGGTTAAGTACACATCAAAATAACCACAATAACCACTCAGGATGAAAAAGGAGACACTTGGATAAACAGTTCTGTGTAGGTGAACCAGACAGTTCTGTAATTTATTTATTTTTTAAACCTGACAAACCCTCCTGATTTACACATTGCATTTGTCATAAAGACAGTAATCAGTACTGATTCATACATTAGTCTGTAGTATCAGAATATTTTTTATCCTAATTTGCCTATACAATGCTTTCCAGCTGCAAGGACCCATCTAAATGAAATCCAAGGAAAAAACGATTTTTTGAATGTCCATGAAGAAAAGAGACTCAATCTGCAGCTCTGTCCCATCCCTGCTGATTTACCTTGCATCAAGCAACCTCTTAAAGAAATTGATTTCTTTTTCATATGTCAATTGGGGAATACGATCCTTAATTATCTCAAACTAACTCACGAATAATTGTCTTTACCATGTAACCATGCTATGGTGCAATGAGATAATTCTCGTTAATGCAAAAACACAAACTAAATTTGTGTTTAAAATATGACTTCATATAAAATACTGAAGTAGGTACTAAATTAAGGCAAAAATACAGGTAGACTGAAGGGGGAAGGGAGGGGAAAAAAGGTCTTTACCTTATGACAGTCGCCACCAGGGATAATTTCTTGGATATATACCAAAGGCCCTTCATTTCTGTTAATTCCTCCTACAATATTCAAACCCAGGCTTGTTCCTTTGCAGACAGAGATAATCTGAAATGCACTATCCCTACAAAGAGAAAGGAAAAAAGACAACTATAATTACCTCACAGAACTAGATACTCAATAACGGCTGCAGTGATACGGTATCTTTAACTTACGGATTTCACAAATGGATATTACAGCAACAAACAGAACTGTGGACATTCAGTCTCAGTGTTCAGACATTACACTGCCTACCTACTACAAAATCAACAACTTCAGTTGTTCCTTCTGGCAATTACAGAAAGAATTGATGTTATTTTATAAGAATAAAAGTTCCTCTCTACTATATACTTATGGGAGTACCCAGGTACCCATAAACCAGAAGCATTAATTCGTTAGGAGACAGAAAGATCACAAGTCAATCTGATTCATCTACTTCTACCTGTAAACAATAAATAAATGAGAAAAATACCTTACTAAAAATTAAAGTTTGCCATGTCAATGGTACTGTAACTTACAAGATTAAAAAAAACAAAAGTTGAACACTTAGTGCTCAACCCAAAATTTGCCTGAGCAGCCAAATACACCATTTTCTACAGCTCACACAAGAGGAGTTACAGTCAGTTTCGGAAAATTACTTTGCAAGTTTTGGGGATGGTGCTGGGACAGAATTATTTCCGCTGATGGTTGTGATATTATCCTTTGGATGCAGCTGCGGACTCTGTGACCTCGAGGATGAGCTCGAAGAAGAGCTGTCTATAGATTTTGCTTGAAGAAAAGAAACAAGGAAGAAAAGAAATAAAACACACATTTGGGAAAAAGCACAAAGTTTCAACTCAGGTAAGTAAGTTCAGGGGGACTATTGTCATGTTAGAAAACAGATGAACTATAGTAACCAAGTAACCCAAAGAAAGCTTAAGTCTATGCAGCGAAGAACTGTGAGCCACCCAGGGTTCCAGGAATGAATAATTCTTTAAAACATAGCAAGTGATTTTTTTTCAAACTGGGTGCAAAAATAATCTCAACTGAAAAATCCCTCATGTTACATAACGGCATGCTAATTAGGCAACAATTCCGCTAGGATTAGAATTTATGGTATTCTAGTTCAAATTTTTATTTTAGTACTTTGAAATCTTATGGCACGTTTAATCTAGAAATACCAAATTCCTTTGACATTATTCATCAATCAAAATTGCTGAAAGTAGGTGGTAGTAGATTTATTTTAAGAGTTGGGGAAACTGATGCACAAACCAATCAGGTTACATGGCTAGGCTACAAACTAAATGTTAAAGCCTAAACAAACCTGTGTGTTTTGCCTGACTTTCAGTCACTTCCTCCAATATACCCTCCTCCCAAATGAGAAGATTTTTAAATGCAAGCTACTGTCCTACAGGATTACAACAGGCTAGAAAGCAACCTCTCACCAGCTAGCAGTTGTGTTGGAGAACTTCTTGCAGAGCTGGTGTCACTGTGAGAGCCATACTTATCCATCAGGTCATGAAATTCTTTCCTGTGGCAATAAAAACATTGTCTCCATCAGCATTCAGCATTAGTTTAAAAACTGGCAAAAAAGCAGCAAAGATGAACATCCTGTACGTGCATTAAAAAGAAACCCAAAACTCTTCATTAACCTAATACTGAGTGCAGCCTAACCTAAAAAATAAACGTGTATAATCTGAGCTATGATTACCTCAGTGATAACAGATTAAAAAATACAAATAATCTAGCATGATGTATGCCAAAACCATCAGCAAATTAATATCACAGAATTAAGAGAAAGAGAACATAAATTAACTGATTGCAGGGAACACAGTTCCCAAGTAATTCCAGTGACTGCAGAGGGTTGTTGAAATCTATTGGATACTTTTTTTTTTTTTAATGACAAAATTTACTGAACTAATGCCAGACCCAGGGAACACATAAAGACAGTTGAGTGTAAATCAAACAATCTTTTAGCACAGGAATGTACAGTCACCAGAAATGAACTCACAGGTGACTGAGAGAGGGACTGTACGCAGTGGAAAATTCTGCACAGGCCATTGGGCATACCACCGGAACAGCCAAAGGACTGATGGATTTTAATTATTCAGGGAGTTTAGAGGAACTAGGTCAGTATGCTTTAGATAAAGGCGATTAAGAGTGGATCTCACATATATCTAGGCAGTCTGAAAAAAAGGAGAGATCAGAGGCTACGGAGTGATTTAAATGTCTGTCAAATACAAAAAATAAAGGGTCAGAAAAAGGTTAAATTGGATGAAAGGCTAAAGAAATTTAGAGAACATTCCTTTACGGAGAGATTCCTTTAAGTGGAACGTCCCAGGAAAGGCAAATAACAGCAGATACTCTTGCAATGATTATCAAATAGAGTTATGTAACAGCCATTTCCTCCAGAGATTTAAGTCAAAAGGGGATACAGACCTGGATCACAGCATTTCTGATGATTCTCTGCCAATATTGGTTTATATGCTTAACTTTAGACAGAAAGGTTAAAGCAATGTTGCACATAAATGTCCTTATAACGGACATATTTTGGACTATCTCCTGTAGTGAACAGTTTAACCTACTTATCCAAACTAATTCAAAGCTCATTAAAGATTGAAAAGCAAACCTCTGAGAGGGAACAATAACTAAATCTGCCTTTTTTTCAGAAGGCAAGACCAGCTGAAACCATACAGTTCTGTGGTACTGTTGATCTAACATATTCCTCATTGTTTTTTATTATTTTAAAATGTGAGAAGTGTTAAAAAAAATCACGACAAATAGCTTTTAATGGTATTAGCTGGTAAAATAACATTTCAATCCTCTTCATTAAACTGAAATTGTCCTGAGCTTGCTACTTTAATTGATGCAAATAGTCTCAGAATGAATTGGTATCAAATACTACACAGAAAATGTGACACGTGGTGTAATTTTGTGATTAAAACTAATCTGAAAGAAAAATACACACAAGCCTACCCACCCAACTTTGGATATAGTATTGGCTTTTTATCAGTTTTGAGGTTAAAACAATGTTTTATTTTTCTCTTACTTTGCTTCTTCATCTCTGGCGACCAGCAGAGACATGTGATTAGATGCTGACGCTGTTCGCAAGATGTCAACTGCCCTAGAAGGGGGGAAAACAGCCAAATAAATACACCAGGGTGCTGTCAAGAAGTACACAGTGAGTCATGCTAAAAAAGCAGGAAAATCAACAAATTCTTAATGCAGTTAATAATTAGCTTGTATTGAACAAACAGAATATTTTAACAGCTTAATGCATTTTAATGCTATTTTCACATACATTCAATAATCGACGTCATTAGGAAACTACCTTATTCTGTCACTATAAAAGCATATCAAGTCCTATCACTTTTCCACAATAGTTTTGCTCAATTAGAGCTATAGGACAAATTGCTCGCCAGTCAAACTCCAAGGACCTCAGTGGATTTGTGCTCCTTTAATCAAGTCATCGATACTGTCCAAAAGTTAGCATGTAATATTCCAAGCTCTAATAAACATTCCGTAATCAGTACAAACGTACCTTTCATTGGTTACTCCAATTAAGTTTTCTCCATTGACATCCAAAATTAGGTCGCCAGTGAGCAAACGGCCTTGAAATGAAATCAAGAGTAATGCATGAATCAACAGGACAATAGTGAACGTATGGTACTATAGTAATAAAACAGGGCTTTTTCTTTCAATTTTATGTGATCTAATGCCATAAACAACCTTATGACTTTTAGCAGGCTAGGTTCTGATCCTAATTAAGCTAGGCTATTGTAATAACTATCAATCAGTCTTACTAACCACAGAACAGCCACTGAAAATAAGTGTTATTTGGGTATTTGTATTACTTACAGATAGCACAAATATTTGTGGGACTGGAATTTATATTCCACAGTTATGGATTAACTTTCAGCTGGATTTTGCTTTTAACATACATGTAAGTTACCACGTAGAAATACCTTGTAATCTAACTGTAAAACTGTAATGTTTTATTCATTAAGACAGCTAAAGGATTTTTTAGAACCAATTCTATTTTTAACCTTCTGCAAATCTCAAGTGTAGGAACTGTCTCTTTTGAAGTAGATCTAGATTATTTTAAATTATCATTCTGCACAAGCCCAGAAAGAACCTCAAAAAACCCCATGTACAGACTTAGGACAGAAGTATATTCTGAAACTTAATTATTGCAAACTCTACCTAGTCTAATTTGTTCTTTCCACACTGAACACCTAAACCACCATTTCAAAAGAAATCAGAACTCGTTAAAGATATTGGTTCTGCAAAGGAAACCCCACTCTTATTCCTTCTGAATTAAAAGAGGTTCAGCACCTCAGCACCTATTTAGCAGTGGTGAAAGACTGTCAGTTGCTTTCCCACATCTAGATTCGAACACATTCTCAGAAGTCACTAAATCCCTTATTACAGAAATGTTATGTAGAGCTGTGTTAATACAGAAGAAATTTCAGTGACCATAATACCGAGAGTATTAAAACCTTTTCCTATGAAGGGTCCAAGTTTCATTTCTCTATCTTGAGTAAGCCACAACATCATGAACCCTTACCAAACCATGCTCTTTAAATATCCTTACCACCAAGTAAAATAAAGACGACTTATTTTGACAGCTTTTTATATGCAGCCTGTTTGCAACAAAAAAATTTAAATTACTTACTATCTACAGCAGCAACTCCTCCAGGTAGAATTCTCTTTATGAAAATTCCATAATCTTCTGCTGTTTGTGCCCGATAACCACCAATAATTTTAACTCCTGCAGAACAACCAAAAGAAATAAACAAGAAATTGGTTGTTCCACCTACTGTGCTAAATGGATTTACAGTCAACTCCACAAAAGCCAGATAAATTAAACTTCTACTGATGACAGTGTGAAATGGAAAAGCTCACCAGGTGTTTTCAGGTTGGGTTTACTCTGAATCAACAGAACGTGCAATCTAATTACCTAATCCATTCTGACAATCAGAAAAAGAAAGGCGGTGAACAGCTCGATTGATTCCATGAGGGCCCATAATAGTCCTAAGGAATAAAACAAAAGTCATTAAATCCCTCATTACAGAAATGTCGTACACAGCTATGTTAATATAGAAGAAATTACAGTGATCACGTTTTTAACTCTTAACACAAACCAAAACCAGTTTTCTCCACTGACAACTTTAAATTGTTTGATAACTTTGTGCCACCCCTTTCCCACAATGAAAAATCAATCTCCTCACAACAAATATAAAAGACTAAACTACAACTAAATAGAAACAGAATCCCACAACCTGGTCCAGCTTAGCATTTAGGCAAGAAAAACACATCATAACGTCTTAGATCAGGTAATGAATATTAAAACAAAACCACAGCTAAGGCAGTGTATACCAAAATATTTTCTAGGATATACAACATATAATTTTAGTGATTGTTTACAAACATAATCATTTTGTTACGGTCTCTCATTTCTTCACTCGACATTGTTTTCTTTCTCTGTTTTATAAGGGTTTCTCTCCAAACTCTACTGCCTGCTCCCCTGTGTACCTTCCCACACAAATACAAAATACCAGGATGGCACTTGAAGTTGTTTAAAGGCAGATGAATATTTGGAGGCAGTTGATAGGGGTAAAGAATTAAGAACACAAAGTAAAATTAGTCTTGAAACCTTGACCTACAGTTCCATCAGAAACATGCCCAGCACACAGCTCTGAGAACGCAAAGTGTTATGAATTCCTATAAATCCAGATTATCCACACTTTACCATTTTTTATAAGATGAATTATTACAAAAACTCCAAGTTGTATCATAGTTCCTTTGTCTTCCCACTGTACCATTTTTGGAGAAGACTCACCAGATCCCCTCCAGAACAAAGCAGAAGCACCACTTAGGCTTTCCTGCTTTGACCTACATATTGTTCTCTATTAGACAGTGAGTTGCATTTTCTAGAGCATGATGTTAAAGTGAAATGGAACAACTACAATGCATTAGCAGGGGCGAAAAGAAGATCAAAGTGGAGGACACAGTGACCCAAATCCTCCCACGCAACCAAATCCAGCACACAGCTTGAACTCCATGCCTGAAACCGGGGATTTCTGCAACAGCCGGAGTACATGTCATTGAAAGTTGTCATGCCAGAGGGAAGGAAGAAACCCAGAAGGTCCAAGTGTTCCTAAATTTTAGCACAAGACGAGATCCAACTCCCAAAGAACATCCCTAGTTCTTGTGGGTTTTTTTGTATAAGAAATCTGGATGAGTTTTTTATCAAGGGATAAGCACTTCCTCCGAAAAGCAACAATTTGCTCCACAACCTCCAGTTCCCACGTATTTGCCAAATCAGCCTCTGCTTTAGAGAGGCTGCCCATTAGAACAGGCCTAAGAACTGATCTGTAAAACCAAACAGGAAGCCAATACTTCAAACATTGCATAATTTGCACTTCAGTATTCCTCGCAGTATTTGTTTCATAGACTAAAATGAAATGACGAAACCTAATTAGTATCTTTGGCCACTGATGAGACTGCACATGACCCTGCCACCAGGGACAGGACCCAGGGCACGTGCTGCAAGGCTAAAGGTGAACTGAACCGCTTTCACTTAGTCACGGTCTGAAAGGAGGAACAAATCCTTAACTCTGCTATTTCTCTACCAACATTTCTGATAAACCGCTTCCATACCCCAACAGGAGGCTATTTTGCACTATTACCTGGCACTGCCACTTCCATTATCCCATGAATTTAAGCTGTTTTGAAGCTGAAAGACAAAATACTAGTCATGATCTTTAAAGGTCTGTCCCGATACGCACGCACCTTTGAAAACTTAAACAACATACACCAATCTTTAAAATAGGCAGACAATTATTCTGTTTTTTTTGTACCTTGCCTTTTGCTACTACTGTTCTGTTTCTTGCTCTGCCATGCTCTTAGCAGTCTTCACATAGTAATTCTTTATTACAACAAAAAAAGCAAGAACAAACTGTTTCAGCCTTGCACAGAAGTCACTTTCATGGTCTTAAAAGATCAAATCTCAGATTTTAAGTCTAACTTTTTCCAAAGGAAATCAGTGTTCACCAAAGCCGGTAGAACCTATGTATATACTACTGTCTAAAATGATAATGAAATATAACCAAACCTAGGCACAGAATACTTGGAAAGAAAGAACCTAAATTTCTAGAAGTAGCAGACAATACTTTCGAAAGAACCTAACTAACGCAAAATGGATTCTGACAACGAAGATACAGAGAATATACAAACCAATAATTCACAATGGAGAGGAATATTTCTAGTAAAGTTATCATGACATTGCCACGAACAATTAGAGAGGACGGACACTTCGAGCAGACACCTTGACAAGGCATTTCATTGTTTATGCTCCAAAGACTAAAACCATCCAAGACATGATGTTTAAAATTACTTTATCACGTAAAAAGTGAAGACAAGGATCTTCAAATGCCCCGAATTAATTTAGCATGTCACGTCTTGCTGACTCTTGGTGTTAGTTTTGCTCGCATATAACCGAGAGATGGATCTTCACGTCAGGCCACTTGTCATAGTTCTCCTAAAACACATCGGGCTTTAATGGTTTCACTATCTAAAGGCTTGGCTTTAGCACCCATCTGAAATTAATTTCACTTTCTCATTATTTAATATTCATGAGAGGTTAGAATACTTCCCAAAAGCCATTAAAGATGTGCTCAACAGTATAAATAAAGAAATAGGTATCTAAACCAACTGGCAGAAGTAAAATAATTTCAATGTTCTTTGTAGAAAAAGATGCAAATTAAATAATCGGATATCACCATTCATCCCTCGAGAAGTCAGGCAAAACTACTGGTAAGCAAGCTTTCAGCACAAAGAGGAGAAAAGATGTATGGCAACAGATGAAATAAAGAAACAAGACTGTACAAAATGTACACTCTAAGTTTGTTACACTGGAATTACTGAAAAAATATGAAACTCAACACTCCAACTGAAGTCCTGGAATGCTAATAGACTAAGTGCACATAATTTTGTGCAGATGTTCTAGCACAGGCAATTAAAATGAAATCTTTGATACTTTATTATTTTTTTCCAGCATAAACAAGGAAGTTCAACAGCTTTATGTTTCGTATCTGCTAAAGACTTATCAGATCATACGGCTCTGGATATTCTTCTGCACTGCATTCCTGAGAAATTATTAGTTATTTATGTCCACAAACAGAGTATTTACCTAGATTTATGAATGGAAGCATAACATCCTTCCTTCACAAAATAGATATGACTTGACACTTAAACAAAAATCTGAATTATAAACTCTGGCTGCTCATGAAGAAAAACAAGAAGCTGAAAATGGCTACAGCTTTTAAATGACCTTTACTGTACTTTTCCCAACTACAGACTAGAAAAATGCCATCGGAACCTAATGGTTAAGCATACCAGTATAAGAGAGAAAGACCGTCAAAACGTTCTGGTTCATCTTCATCTCCTGGCGAGAGCAAGGACATTCTTCAGCACAGCAGCAAGGACAATGACCAAGCAACCAAAATACATCGGCAGTTTCCAGTTCAGCCAGATAAAGGTTACGTGCAGGACAATTTCTGCCACCAACTATAAAAAAGCCACACAGACAGAGCCCGAGACAAGTGTCTCTGCCTACTTAATCTTTTCTGAAACCCTCTGCGTCACATGGACTAATTCACCTCCCGAGGTAATGTTTACTTTTGCTGTTTGAGGTGGCAATTTAGAGCAGATTTGAAGACTGATAAATACAAAGGAGAGAAAATTTACTTGCATTTACTACAACTGTGATCATACACTCTATATATAGCAGCAGAAACCAAATGAAATAATTACAATGAAATAAGCTTATTTACTCATGTTCTTCCAATGTTTTATTTGCATGTTCCCTCCACACAAGGTCAAAAGCAATAACTCATGACCTTTCTAAAGCAATCTTCCTAGCAGATTGGATTATGTACATCCACACACAAAAGGGAAAGCCAACAAAGCAGACAGCCTGAAAGCATTAATGAAACGAATGCCATTACGCTATTACTTTGCATTCTCATTAACTTGTGTCATGCTTTACCTTGGTTTTCAGTCTTTCAACAGTCAAAAGTTAATGCAGAACTTGGGCTGCGTATTTTCTGTAGAAATGTAAGTTGACATATCTGTTTCTTTGTGAAAGCAAATAAAAATGGTGAATTTGTATCACTATACTGGGAACAATATAGTTGAAACAGTAAAAAAATATATATTTCCAGAGGTAAGACTCTTCTGACACAAGGCTTGGTCTTGCAGAGGTGCGTTTTCAGAAGTTCTGAGCACCTGGCATCAGTTTGGTTAACTACTATTATCTTCCAGGCTTGCATCAGAAGATGCACTCCTGTTAGTCCCCCTCTTTCTAAAAGATTTTAAAAAGATTACAGCTTAAAATGAAAACTAAATATTCTGCATTCACCAAGGGCTTTGTTTAAGCAGACAGGTGAATCCTCTCTAAAGCAGGGAGTAACCCTGTGATGAGACAGCATCTGTCAGCGTCTAGAGCTGCCCAGCAGGACAGCTTGGCTATGCCAGGAATGCATAAGCTTCTCTCATGCACCTTTTTTTTTTTTAAAGTTGTAGTGACTGTGGTTTCATTGGCAGGTAATTGCTCTGGGGAAAGGATCCTTTTGCCCCCAGGCAACATGCTATGTAGCGTTCACATACACCGAGGTCAGTCCCCAGTGCCTGCAGAGGGGTGAAGTGACCCACCACAAGTTATGGAGCAGACCAGTGGTGAAAGTGGGACCATAAAGCAGCCTTCCCAGTTCCCAAAATGTGAAGAGCTCCACTGGCACCATTCGGATCGCTCACACCCATTCAGTGATGAGTACTTAGCCCTTTGTAGGCTTTTCTCAGTTAGTCTAACTCTGCTGGTGTTACCGGTGTTGCACTCTGATGAAGGAAAAGCCACTGATATTTCAGGCATCAATCATATCAATTAGATTTGCTCCAGGTAAGGTTACAGAAGATAAAATACCATTAGCCTTTCTCCAACAAAATTGTCACTGTTCTTAACACCAACAGAATTCAATTTGTATCAGCACCAAGAACATTTGTCAAAACAAATCACAGACCAAGGTGGCTTGTTTCCAGTGTCATGTTTTCTGCATTAGAAACACCCCCTCCCCTGCAATCAGAAGAATGACGCAAGGCAATGCATTTCCAATATTAAAAAGAAAAAAAAATTTTTATTAAACCAGGCACAACAAACTTCCCAACAATTTAGGCAGATATAAAGTAGTATTAAGCTTATTGCTCCCACCTCTTTTTATTATCAGTAATAATCACTTGTTCAAACAATTGCTCCTCCAGCCCTTCTTCAAAGTAAACTATGCGTTGTTCAGCTTCCTGAACTCATTCATCCCCAAGGCTTCCATCCCTTCTTACCTTAAATTCTGCTGCTGTGTTGCTTTTAATGTTTCTAAAGGACCCACATAGAAAAATGGTATTGCTTCTTTTACAAGTTCTCTAACTTTCAAGAACATATTCAGGGAAACGCAAATTACTTCTTACTCCAGAAAGATCTAGGAATACTCTAACAACTTAAAACCCCATAAAACCTAATATCAGTAATTTTCAAGAGACATCATCTGTTATTTTATTCAGCAAACAAACCAAGATTCTTTTTCAAACAGATAGTAAACTATTCTATTCTGGCAACATTATTAATTATGACTCACCTTTCCCAAAGGAAGTTTTGCAATGCTTTAGGAACTGAGAGAGATGATTACAGGATAATTTAGCAAATGGCAAAAAGATTTGCAGAATCTTCAGAAGCAAGATTCACAAGATCTTTCTGCTTATTTATAACAAAGGTCTTTAAAAAAAAATCCTATACAAGTCAGTCATGCAACTGTAGCCTTTCAGGTTCACTAACCCTAAAAGGTAAAAATTTATTATGACCCTAACGACCACAGCCGAGAGAACGCTGTATCACATGGCATGAACAAACACTTACTTCTGATCTGTCCAAACCCCCTAATTATTCAAAATATATTTTGCTGATTAGGTTATAAAGATTAAAAGAAAACATATGCCATTATATGGTTTCTGTTCAATATGCAAAAAAAAGCTTGAGCAACGTTGTAATTGTGGAGAAGCACGAATGGTTTGAGGCTAACCCTTTGTGTAGAGAAGAAAGGTATTATTTAAACTTTAGGTAAACCTCAATTAACATGTAACCAAGTACATTCTTGAAGCATTGTGCATTGATACTGTCTCCCAGAAAATAAATAAGTATAGAAAATGATAGTCTTACATCATGACTGAAGTGCAGTTACAGGCAACTTTCATGTTCATTTATGTGAAAAATTGTCTTTGCAATACAGTGATCTAGTAACTCTTCATATAATATACCTTCCACAGGAATCTAGCAAGCCATCGCTGTTCTAAAGGTGTTATCTTTGTGTTACACACACTGTGGTTCCATCAGACAAGCAGTGCGTTTCTTCAGATCCCAGTAAAAGCAAGTTAATTTTTTTTAATGTTTTGTGGATTTGTTTTTCAACAAAATCAAGTTATTTATGAAGTATAATTCAAAATCTATGCTACATTATTTGACAATACTTTTGAATGCTATTTGCTCGATTCTATTGCAGAAGCACAGCAAACGTTATAGTTCAGGAAGAGCTGTCTGTGCCTGCTTTTAACTAGGGTTTTGATGACAGCGTTGGCATGGTTACTTAGTTTGGGAAGGGTCTGGAGTTACAATTTTCAATCACGACTGAATCCAGGTTTGCCATTTAGAACCTGATCCAACGTCAAAGTTGATAACATTATGGTTTATAGAACGAATGTAATTATTATTATATATCCCATGGCACTGGCAAAAAATAAATTGTTCCAGAGCACGCTCTACATATAAAACACTAAAGGCACACAGACATAGTATTCTGAAAAAGTAATAATGCATTATAATGAATTCCATCCAGTGCCTTATGCTGCTGTAGTTACCCTGTATGTACAAGGAAGTAACTTGCTATATGTAAGTACATTTTCAAAGCTGCAGAAGCATTAAGGAATTTCTATGTGGGGTTTTATGTCTACAGAACCAGTCCAAACCAAGTGCTGATTAACTTAATGAAAACCTTAAGAACTATTTCCTCCCTTTATGTGTAAATTCACTGGTGTTGGTATCAGCTTTTCTAAGATGTTGCTTCAGACTGTTTCAATGTAAAAGTTATTTTTCTTTAAGACTTCATCAAAACAAGATTCTACTAAAGAATCTGTGAAAACTTTCACATTACAATCCAGTAATTGTATTCCTATGTGTGGGGAAAAAAAATACTTACTTTTTATTTGTATTTGTTAGGGGATCTGTACTGGACATCTTCTTAGGTAGACTATTTTAATAAAAGTTCAAAATGAAGAACTCTGACACATGAAGCACTGGCTTGTAACCACAATAACAACTGCTGTAAAAAAAAGGAGAAACCACTTTTTGAAATTTACACGGCTTTGTTTATTTCCAGACACTGACAACAATTCTTATTTATTACTGACTAGCTGAAATCAAGCTGGAAAAGAGAACTTTCATGATAAAAGATAAACTTCATTGCTGAAAAGGAAAACAGTAAGCAGTTAACAACTCAGACTTGTACCAAAGTATCCAACAACCTATTGAGTTAGGAATTAGGGTAAACCTGATGCCCCCATAATTAAAATCTAGAAAATTAAGTAACTGAGATTACAATTCCAGGACAAAGTAATGCAACTGCTAAAGACAAAAACAATCTCATTTTTTTGCCAGCAAAGGTTACTTGGGGAGGGAATGTTGTTTTAAACACAAGGTGTTTTGTGTTATACAATTAACATGCAGGTCATATATTTCTACATAAAAAAATGTTAAACTAACTTTGGAATACCACATTTTCCTGCAGTAAATGTTTTCAGATCTCTTGCTAAAGGATCAAAAGCAATGCCATCTAAATACAGAGGAAACATCACAATATCGCTTCAGGCTTTATCAACACACCCAAATGGAAAATGAAACAGCATCAGGAGCTGCCAAAATCACTGCCTGATCGCGTTACTGGAGGCAGCAGAAGGGCAGAGCAGGGCTCTAGAGCGGTACATTCAGGCATTGCTACAGAAACTTTGTCCCAATGCACGGGACCAGCCCTGTGAGGAACGGCGGCATCTGTCCGCTTCCGACCCGGCCTGTCCCAAGTGAACGGCAATATTTGTGCAGAAACAAAACCAAAACAGCACACAGAGACCGTAAACAAAGTTTCATTGACAAAAAACCGAAACAAAGCCCCACTGGAAAAACTAATGATCGGTGTCAGCGTCCGCAAGGAGCGAGACAAAGGGCTGGGGTCTCCTCCCTGTTCAAACACCCTCGCACGGGTCAGCGCTCGGCCCTGCCGCTGCCCACAGCACCACCACGCTGAGGGGAGGGACATGGGGACAAAGGCGACATCACCAGCGCGTGGCCGTTCGCGCACAGCCCCAGGGGAACCAGCCAGGCTGGTCCCCGTGTCCGCCCCCGTCCCGCCGCCCGTCAGCGCTCTCCTCCCCCGCACCGGCCCCGCGGAGGCACTTAGCGGAGGATAATCGCCCCCTCCCGCCGCGCTGCCCCGGGTTAACCCCTTCCGCCGGGCTCCTCAGCGGCCCCGCAACGCCCAGGCGGTGGAAGGACACGGGGGGTGCGGAAACCCACAGACATCAAGGGGCTGCGCCAGTTACCTCAGTACGCACACCACCGCCCGAGCGGTCCCGCTGGGGAGGGAGGGAAACAACCGGCGGGGTCTGGCGGGAACCCCCCCGCACCTCAGCGCCGCTCTGAGGGCTGAGCGACGGGCGACCCCTGAGCGGCTGCGCTCCCTCCCCTCAGCGGCCCGCCCCGCTCCCCCGCCCCCACAAGCCCCTCCGCCTCCTCGGGAAGGCGCCGCAGGGCGGTGGCCCCTCACGCCGACAACCGGCCGTGGGGAGCCGCTGAGGGAGGACGAAGGACGAGACACCCCCGGCACCCCCCGCAGCACCGAGCACCGCGGGGAGTAGGCGGGGCGCGCGGCAGAGTCACGTGAGGACGCGCTCACTCCCCCGCAGATCTCGCGAGAAGAGCCGCGCTCCGAGCCCCGCCCCGCCCGGTGCCGGCAGCGCGATGGGGCTGTGCGGGCGGGGCTGGGCGCGCTGCGGGGGGCTGCGGCTCCCCGGGGGGACCGGCGCCTTCTGGGCCCTGGCGCTGGGCAGGGCCCTGCCCCGGCTGTGCCGCACCGCGCCCCCGCGGGCGGAGGGGACGGCTCGGTACGGCCTCTGGGCCTCCCCGGGCGGCCGGGTGCCGCGGGGGGCCCG
>WKFP01015200.1:349553-384177 GCA_011057875.1 Pterocles orientalis | reverse complement strand
GACGAGACACCCCCGGCACCCCCCGCAGCACCGAGCACCGCGGGGAGTAGGCGGGGCGCGCGGCAGAGTCACGTGAGGACGCGCTCACTCCCCCGCAGATCTCGCGAGAAGAGCCGCGCTCCGAGCCCCGCCCCGCCCGGTGCCGGCAGCGCGATGGGGCTGTGCGGGCGGGGCTGGGCGCGCTGCGGGGGGCTGCGGCTCCCCGGGGGGACCGGCGCCTTCTGGGCCCTGGCGCTGGGCAGGGCCCTGCCCCGGCTGTGCCGCACCGCGCCCCCGCGGGCGGAGGGGACGGCTCGGTACGGCCTCTGGGCCTCCCCGGGCGGCCGGGTGCCGCGGGGGGCCCGTGGGGTGCGGAGCTCCAACCCCTTCACCCGCGGGCAGGAGGAGGAGTGGCGGCGCCGGAACCGCTCGGCGCTGGCTTACATCGCCGCCGCCGCCGTGGGCATGGTGGGAATGTCCTACGCCGCCGTGCCGCTCTACCGCCTCTACTGCCAGGTAACGGCACCCGGGGCGGGAGGCCGCGGGTCGGTCCCTCAGAGCCGGGGGTCGGTCGCTCAGGGCCGGGGCCTGTCCCTCGGGGCCGCGGGTCGGTCACTCAGGGCCGGGGCCTGGTCACTCGGGGCCGGGGATCGGTCACTCAGGGCCGGAGCCTGTCCCTCGGGGCCGCGGGTCGGTCACTCACCGCCGTTCCCTTCCTCAGGCGACGGGGCTGGGCGGCACGACGAGCGCGGGGCACAGCGCGGAGCAGATCGCCAGCATGGAGCCGGTGCGGGAGCGGGTGATCAGGGTGACGTTCAACGCGGACGTGCACTCCAGCCTGCAGTGGAACTTCAGGCCCCAGCAGAGCGAGATCTACGTGAGTGGCTTCGCTTCGCCCCCCACAAACCCCCTTACACCCGGGGGAAAGGGGGCAGGGTGGGCTCGAGTTTGGCCACCTGGGAGCCAGAGCCGTTGGTGGGCAGGGCCGGGCCCTGGGCTGGAAACACGCACACCTGGGGCACGGCCTCTGCCTCCCTCCAGCTCAGAGGAAGGGAAGGGCTGGGCTGACCAAAGGGCAGGACTTTTACTGCCTCCTGGAGTAAAGTGGGGTTGCTCCCCTGCCATCCCATCAAGCTACCAAAAAAATGATTGCTATCAAACATATATTTATATAGACACACCCTAAAGCATGAGTGTACATATATAGACTGAAAAAATAATAGCTGGTAGAGCAGTGTATCTAAACAGGTGGGGTTGGGGCAGGCTTTGCCCCTAGTACTTCCTCACCCCTGTCCTAGTAGGACTGTTTATGTATTTTAAACAGTGAATGTTTCAATCTAACTTCACTGTTTAAAATTAGTTCTTAATAAAAACTCTCAAGAGGAGTCATGCTGCCTAATTGGTTTCCAAGTCCAGTATTGAAAGAATTATAACCTTAATTAAATGTACACAATATATAATTTGCATATTAAATAAGCTCCGTGTGCTGCTAAACAGCTGTGAATAATATAAGTCTCAGCGGCCAAGTCGGTAAGATTAAAAATGCACACCTATAACATTATGAGTGCTTTTAATTTTGAATAGGGGTGAATTGTCTATAAGCAAAATATTTGTGAAACAGTGAAGTAACCAGCTTGAAACAGCAAAAGAGAAAACAACCTAATTCGAGCTAAAGTCTAAAGAACTCTGAGTGGAAGGCTGCAGTGAGTTAAAAATGACCACGCAATTACTTTATACAGGTGGTACCAGGAGAGACTGCGCTCGCATTTTATAAAGCAAAAAATCCGACTGACAAACCAATAATTGGAATCTCTACCTACAATGTAATACCCTTTGAAGCAGGACAGTATTTCAATAAAATACAAGTAAGTGTTCACACTAAACAAATATTACACTTTCATTGACATGAATGACAATAGTTATCCACAATTTTTCTATTTTTAAGCCTAGATACCATTGTATGCCAACATTTTAAGAAAATATCTTGATTTTTTCAAATGACACCCTGTGAGTTCATTCTTACAGCCTTACCGTCTTCATGATGATCTGCAATACGTGTCCAGTTAGAGTGGCTCCCAAATATATGATATTTGGCATAACTGACGTTGAGCACAGGAGGCAACGATGTGAGCTAGCCTGGCCAATTTGCACCTTTGGATGCTTCATTAAAAGCTTTTTTTTTTCCCCTGTAACACAAGAGGAACAGAATTGCTGTCTTCTTGCTCATCTGGTTGATCCTTCTCAGGATTTTAGAGATGTACAGGGAAGGAGAGTTGATCTTACAAGATGAAGCTTTCACTCATGTTGGCAGAGATGAAATTTACCGTAGCTATTGTTGTCTAATTATTTGTGTCTTTTTCCTCCCCCATACAGTGTTTTTGTTTTGAAGAGCAGCGGCTGAATCCTCAAGAGGAAGTGGACATGCCTGTCTTTTTCTACATTGATCCAGAATTTGTAGATGACCCAAAAATGGCCAAAGTTGACTTGATCACCCTCTCTTACACCTTTTTTGAGGCAAAGGAAGGACAGACAATACCACTTCCTGGATATCAGTAAAGGCCAATCTGAATACAGTTTGACTCTGCTACCTGACTACCGGTTTTGAAACCATTTTTCAGCAGAAGGAAAAAAACTGTAGGAGTACTCTGCAATATGAAACTATATTATTATTAAACCACCATGGGCACATGCTGCTGTTATGAAAGGATGTATTTCTATTTTTTGTTAAAAGAACTTATGTAGTTGGAAAATTATTTCTTAGGGATAGTATTTTTTCATCAGACAATAGAAGGGAACACACTGTTCCTGGAAGAGAGAGGGTTTTATCAAGGCATCTTTTTATAAGACATTATCTAAATATTGTGAGGCAAATTTTTAAACCCAAGTGCAAATTGAAATCTTCTTTTAAATACAGAGGAACAAATTAATCAGTTTATTAAGCATCTAAAATTATCCTGCTGGCTCTGAAGAATATCTTCCATGTAAGTTACTTTATAAAGAAGTATAAAACCGGTAATCAGTTCATGAAATCTCAAAACTAAACCAAGTTAGACAGTACTGCTGTGTAACCTTCCCATGGCACAGGAGGATATGATGATTCAGAAGATTATGCACCCTCTCGAATTACTACTGAATCAGTAGCTCATTTGGTAAGAGCAGACTGCTCTCAAACTTATCATTTGAACGAGGAACAGTAATGTAAGCATGTCAAATCTGTGGTATAGCTTCCCTTTAGAAATACCATCTTTAAATTTCAATGTTGTGTTCAACTCGTTTAGAATATCTGTACTGCTTGTGCCTACTGCTCTTTCACTGTGCAGAGGGCTGTACACAGACAAGCTCAGCTTATGTATTAAATGCTTTGAAGGAAAAGGCAGTACACAAACAACTGCTCTAAATTGAAGGCTAAATTGATAGCGTAGGAGTCTCCTCAAATCCAAAAGAAATCAACCCTATTCGAAGGTTAAATCCAACAAAGTCTGCCCAGCAGTTGTTCAGAGGTACTCCTAGGTACTCTGTTTATCACTGGAACAAGTAAGCCTGTATTTATGTAATTTTTCATCATTATCTGTCGGGTAGGGATAATAACACTTTATCACAGCTTTGCAAGTGAGTAAGTTACAGAGCAACTTTAAGCGACCTACTCATTTTCACACAGGACATAATCTCAGCCCCATATCTCATCTGCTAGGCCAGTTCTTTCTACCCTTTCAGCAGAAGAGATCTAACAAAGCAAGACTGATTTGTTTGGACTCCTAAAAAGGTAATGGGTATATCGGAAATAACTGCAGTTACTTTAGGCTCAATTATGTTTGCATACAATAATTTAAAAAATACTTTTTTGAAAATAAATGGATGCTATCTTTAAAATGCATTATTTTACCAATTATATGTGGTGTTTAAATAGATTCTGCATGACATTCATGTCAGGTCTGCACTGTGTATTTATTAAAGTTTAAAAAAACCTTTTCATTCTTTGATCTCTCTATTGCATTTTGTCCAGCGGAAGATAGAGAACCCATGCAAGTAAGATATATCTGTATGAAGATAGCAGCAAGCTTTATAATCTCTAGTTCCAGTTATGCTTCAGAAAAAAAATAAAATATGACCAACCTTTGAATTCAGGCTAGGAAAAAAAAAATAATTCTTACCTGGGTTGTCTTTAGTCCATTGTCTTTTTGAAAGTTGAACTGATCATGGGAGTTTTCTATAAATTGCTTTATTCTGGCAGTGTGCTTCAGAAAGAAATTAGTATCCCCTGGCAAGTGCCACTTTCATAAACGTCGGGGTTTTCCCCTGAGTTTGAAAGCCCCAGTTCACACAGATACTGAGCACATTCCAGCTATAAAACAAACTCTCCCATCTCAGTAATTAGCTCTTCAGGGCTTTCATCTGTCTGTGGCTATTTTGGTGCTTTAAATATGGAAAAGTTCAGTTAGCAATCATCCATTATGGATTACCGTGTTGAACCAGCCTATTGTCATTTGTTACACTTCAGTTGTATTGTTAAAACCCTAGCACACTAAGCTGTAGGGAAAAATCAATCCACCTCACGTACTGTTTCTAGCAGTCTTCTCAGGCTGCTGTCCAGACCACTGCACCTAATACAAGAAAAAATAACAAAGCAGCTTACCTTTTCACCTCTGCTTACAAAAAAGCCCAAACTTCAAGTTTGTCTTTTTGACAGAACTAATGTAGCCCTACACCAAGCTGCAAAATTTTGAACCGTGCAATGGCACACCCTGGGTTCCCATGCTCTCTGCTCGGGTGTTCTACAGAATACGTGTGTCATCTGGTAAAAACTCAGAAGGGAGAGGAGTTGGCTTCTCAGTAAGCATTTGCTTTTATTTGGAATTTTAGGGTACAGAAATTGCAAAACCAACAGAACTTTTATCAGTTAATTAACATAATGAACATTTTAAATGTAGTATTTCACAGAAAAACTAGCTTATCGGCTCTGAACATGAACTAAGTTCTCAACTTTTATATCAATTATAAATCCAGAGAACCAGACCTGTTAAAGTGCACATTTTACATTCAGCATTAAAATAGATAAGGCACTTCAATTATTAAAACTGTTATTAACAGGGTTAAACAACTTGAATAAAATAAATGGATAACTATTGCTCATCTGCATTGTAGATGATTATTTTTTCCTTCACCAGAACAGCAATCTCTGCAGGGCAGGAACATGGAAAGAAATAATTGATCCCCCTCCAATATTTACTGAGTAAATAACAGCAACAACATACGAACAAGCGGGGGTTTTCCTGTTCTGTTAATCACGGATGGCAGCACCTCCTGTCCCAGCTCAGGTTCTTAACAAGACAAAAGTCCAACTATACTGCAGGCTTTTAGGAAGAAAAGAAAATCTGTATTCGGAATATGAATGTAGGAAAATTAACACTGCGTGTCTCAGACATCCATCAAGAGGCCCAATTTTAGAAAAGTCCTACATATCAAAACCCCCTTATAAATTTCTAGAGAGATTAACAGAGACAGCAATAAGGCCAAACCAGAAACCAGATTCTGCAGTTTCTGTAAATGTAATGTTCTGTTTGCTGCATAAAGGGGTAAAGCAATGCAAAGGAACAGTGAACTTGGAAGAAAAGTTTCTTCTATAGTGGCAAGAGTCCCTTTTGTTACCTGTGTCAGGTGTGAAGTGTTACCTCATACACAAGTGAACCTGGAAAACACATTAAAGGCCCCAAAAATACTTAAAAAATAATTCTGCAAGGCACCTCAAAGAATACACAGTTGAACATTGAGGACGAATTATCCAGGTGTAGATCCAATTAACTCTTCAACTTCCACCCAACTTACTATTCCGATACTTATTGTTGTGCCAAAATACCAAACCCGTTCTGCTATTCCCGTGTGTGTTACAGGAAGCACAGCACCAGCATCAGAGAATAACGTGTGTTCAAGACTTCCCCTCCACCTTTAGCATTCTGCATCCTTTTTAACTTCTGTCTTCAGCACATCATCAATATCTTCATAAATAGCTCTGGAAGAAGAGGAACAGGGTGACTCCTGCATCACAGTTGTTTCATTTGGACAAAATGCACCAAGGAAATCCTGCCCAAGCATGAACTGCCGGGGTTTATACTGTTTGCCTAACGGAGCAGCATCAGGTGCAGGATGCCCAGGTTTCCATGGAAACAGAGAGGCCATCCTGTGGTGTGGCTGTGATTGTACATTTAACAACATACCTCTGGATATTGGCACTTTCGATAAGGTTGGGAACAGGACTGCAAAATGCAAATGGCCAGCATACCACGTGGCATGCAACTACTGCACTAATAAATGAAAATAAATAAAATAAATGAAGCTCCACCTCAAAACATGATGGTTCCTTGGAAATAAGTTTTGTGTAGGTGGTTCAATTTTTTTGCAATTTCCTGGTAGAAAGCAGAGTTCTGCCATCTGTTTAGTTTTGTATTAGTTTTCTGTTTGACTGCTTGGTCCTCTGGAGAGTCCCAGCATCAATTCCCTTTTGTAGCCTGGACTTAAATTGAAGATTTTCTTAATACGCAGTAGAACAACATTACAAATTATCATTGCTGTGAACAGGAATTACTTTGGTTATCTTGCTCCAGAACTACCTGTGTTGAAGTGTCAGTCAGCTTCCTCCACACTTAACATGTTTTATTCACCTTT
This sequence comes from Pterocles orientalis, assembly GCA_011057875.1. Taxonomy (NCBI): domain Eukaryota; kingdom Metazoa; phylum Chordata; class Aves; order Pterocliformes; family Pteroclidae; genus Pterocles; species Pterocles orientalis. The sequence continues at coordinate 377,538 of WKFP01015200.1, read as the reverse complement.
TCGTATCACTGAAAAGGATTTCAGTAATTGTTTTTGACAGAAATATTGGAAGAACACGTACAAAACACAGCCACTCTCATTTATATTAGCGATCCAGCTGGTCAGCTAACGCAGTCTGAATAGTGTGGTCTGTTTTCTCACTCAGAAGATGCTGTCTCAGAAGCTTTCTTGCCTTTTGCACTTAAGAAAACTGTTTATTAACTATTTTAAAAGTTACTTACTCAGTGGGAGCCAAGGGATCAAACTCCATTATCTCGTAGTAATGAGATGACTGGGACTTGTTCTTTGGTGCAGCTGAAGAATAAAGACAGGCAGATAAATCCAGACTGGAACGTAATCGAAAAGCATGCTGACTGCATGTTACTTTTTTGTACCTTCCCAAAAGTAGCAGATTATCTCCCATGTATCTATAGTTGCTTTAAATGCTAAAATGGGCAAATGTCCAAGACAAGCCATGAGCAATATGAGATTTTGTCAACGTTTGTTGCTGCTCCTAGTCTTTAACAGCCATTATGTAAAGGCTCTAAGTCCTAACAAGAAAAATAGATTTCCATGAAAGTTGTGGCCTGGAGAGTATTTATTACCTGCTGGTGACTGTCCACTTAATGATGTAGGATGTCCAGTCGGCACATTTACTGGATTCAGAGGCACTGGGCTCAAAAGAGTTGCCAACTAAGGAAATCAAGCGAAACAGTGCATAAACAGACCGTTCTGTGAGAACTGGTTGGACTGAACTTACCTAACTGCTGACTTATCTTTAGACTCTCAGACTACAGCAGGTAAATTCTAGGGTCAACAGTTACCAATCTAATTAATCTCCATTCTCCACACAAAGTTCAAAACATCTTTTAGTGTTATCTATAGCATACGTGTATAATTTACTTCTGTATAATTCGTTACACTACACGGACTCCAAGACTGCAGTATTCACCATACAGATATCTGCTTCTACTTGCGTTTTAAAATAAGGAATATGCACGTGTGTTTGGGGGCTGCTTCTCCTCTTTTCTATTTCAAACTGCCTACTACAGAATACCAATCAAATTCAAACCCCTCTGTTCTTTCCATTCCTTCTGTCATAGGTGTTGTGTTGGCAGTACATGCCATTTGTCCTACACCGTACTTGATTTTTAAGTGTTTGGGGTTTTTTGTTGTTTTTTTTTTTTTTTGGGTGCAGGTTGTGTTTTGTTGTGTTGTTTTTTTTTTTTTTTTTTTTTTTTTTTTGTGGGGTGGGGGATGTTGAGCATATTATTTGAGATACGAAATGCAGCAGAGTAACATGATGGCAGCAGGAAGAGATCTCAGTTTGCTGCACACAGCAACAGATGAAGCACAAATAATACAACAACTGCTTTCTGCAAACTCCCCTGAGACTGTGCTGGACTCAAACAAACAGGCTTTCACATGAGCATCTCTAGTATCAAAAGAGGAAAGTTGGCCTGGTCACCCCATACAGTGTTCCCCAAGGTATGGAGAAGGGCCCCAGAACAGATCTTTGTATCCCATTTGGACAGTAGCCGAGGTAAATCCAAACAGTTCTCATCTGGACAGCTGCCAGCAAAGAAGGATTGTTCTGAACATGAGCGTTACTCACATTGCTATACAAGTGTCCAGCTGGGTTGCTTACACTAGTGTTTTGTGCTTCAGTTGCAGATCTAGGAGAGAGTAATACATTGAAAGAAACTGACAAACTATCAAAATCGTATATTCTGATTGTTACCTTATTTTTTTTGCTGGTTTGTCTTTACCTCATGTCACAACTGAGAGCAGTGTGGGTAGGTGGGCCACTGTCCCGTTCCCATAAAAGGCAGGGAACTACAAGAACACCTCTCCTATCTTAAACTCTTCTTATTGACCTGTACAATTCATCTGTTTCTCCCTTTCACCGCAGCACTGGCAATGCTTAAAGCAGAAAGGCATTATAACCCAAGCATGTCTTGACTGTTGAGATAAATTTCTGTCCATGACCAGTGGTGCAGGAGCAGCGTATCTTTAAGCAACGTCTAGCACACAGGTAGTTTTCACTCGTTCTACTGGACTAACATATAAAATTGGTCAATCTGTGTTCTCAGAGCTTTCTATGAGCTCATTAGATGAATTACAGAGTACTAATACCTCTGAAGATCTGTTATCTGTTACCATTTCTTGATAAGACATTACTCACGGGAACTGCTGAGCTTTTGTAATAGTTGCTAAATCTAGCTGTGGATAAATTGATGGATAACGCTTGTTTTTATCTTCAGGGGGTGCAGATATGCAATCTGAAATTCAAAGCGATAATTAATGTTCATTTAGACATTATTAAGGAAATGTTAGTTACTTGTACTATGAACCTTGAAAGGGTAAAGCTGTGTTTGGAAGGCATATAAAGAATCTGAAACAAATTGCTGTTTATCACATGAAAGGCAAAATTTTAATAACTCTGAGGAGGTTTTAGATGCAATATATTTATCTCCTTAAAATGTCAGAACAACATCTGTAGCGCTATACACGGTAGATACCACTTAAAACTCCTTTCACCATTTCTAAAGATTAAAATGGAATTATAGGCATTTATTCCTGAGGGGACACTCACACCTTTAACTTCTGTATATGGACTCCCCTAGAATGGATAATGGAGGGGCTTCTGCAAACACTACTTCAGGGTACCGGAGTTCGGAGCTGTACTCACTCCACTGATATGAAAGAAGAATAAAGTTAGAGGAGATGAGTACCTTTCTCAAAGTGAATTGTTTCTAACACCAAGAGCCTCCTGAAAATAACTTAGGAAATCAAGAGGATATGAGAAAAGCATATCTGTGTTTCTGTCTTCCAAGCCTACAGAACAGGCAAGTACCTCAATGTTTTACAGCCCTCCTTGTAACAGAAAACAGAGCATGTTCTACACTTCAAACTGACGTAATGGTAGAAAAGATTATTGCTTCCACTGTAAACAAATTACAGGGAACCTCATACGATCTTTTTTTCCCCCTTGTAAGGAGATCTAAGAAACATCCCTAAAGTTAAGGAGTATCTTTGTTTTCCTTCTTACAAGGAACTTCTTGATTCCTCCACCAAGCTCTTGTTGGTTTTGCTTTAGGGAACCAGACTGCAAGGGAAATGTACATTCACCACTTACCGCGGCCTGAAGGAGACACTGCGGAGTCAGTTTGCACCACTGGTGACACCGGAGATGGAGAATCTATGGAGAGGTCGAGTAGATCACTTGAGGGAGCAGATGGCTGTTTCCTGTACAGCTTAACATTTGAAAAGGAATAAAGTTATTTGGGTTTTTTTGGGTGTTTTGGTTTGGTTTTCTTTTGTGTGGGTTTATTTATTTATTTTAATTTTTCCTTTAAAAAAGGAACTTGCATAGTCTTAAATTGCTGTTTTCACAGAATATAAATTTTAAAAATCATAATATTAAAAACTGTCAAGTGTGAGAGAAGACCAGGATTTTTTTTTTGTGGTGTGAAAGAGAGATCATGAAACAAAAATTGCCTCCCAGAAAATATCAGTTTCAGCAAAGTTGCTGTTTTCCTGAATGTTTTAAACAATTCCGGAGCAGAAAATAGAACAGACTCAATTCTATACAGCAATCACAAGCTTGTTTAGATACAAGTTTGATATCGATCTTCTGATTGATCCGCTACAATTATTTTCACACTAATTTTTGTTATTGAGATTTGACACATAGGACATCGATTTTTTTTCAGCCCTGCTTTGAACAGGGAAAGTTCAAAATCACACAACGTTTCCTAGGACACAGAGAAGAGTTCCCCTTGTTTCTCAGGTATAATTACTCACCTCTGTGCGTTCACGTTGTATTCGCTGATTCTCCAAAAACCGAACTCTGTTTCGTGAGAACCTGTGGAAGTTGCAGTTAAACGTTTATTCTGACATTTCTGTGATGTTACTCATAGGAATATAAAGCCAGTTATAATCAAAGTTTGATTATAAAAGACTCCAGAGGTGCCAAACAAGCACAACAGGTGCCTTTCTCCGGGGCAGCTGTCTCTGCACCAGCAATTTGCCTGACTCCTCTCCAGGGCTGTGGGTCTCTGCTCGCCTGTGCTCACACCACTCAGCTTGTTCCTGGGCTCGCTTCTGAAGACAGCCGTCTCTTTCTGCCAAAGCAAAGCCAAGGCACAGCTGACCATGCGGTCTGTTCTGTTCACGCCAGACAGCTAACTGTGAACATGCACTGGGCCAAATCCGGCTCCTTCTGACCAGGAGACTCTTCCAGCTGAACCCCAGGAAGCTCTCTGTCCTCAGAGGTCCCCACACGCCCTCATGCCATCCCAGGACAAACCACACGCCTACCCTGGGACACAGCCCTCTCATTAGCTCAAGCACTTGACATCATTTTTTTAAAAAAGCAGACCAGAAAGTCCATCTGCATAAATATTTATGTACTGGGAGTCAAACAGTGCTACGTTGGGTCCAGAGGAGACCCAGTCAAGTGATATTCAGCATCCCCATATCAATCCATTTCAGAAATCAGAGCCCTACGTGGCACAGACCATGAGACCGTCTACACAAATCCCTTGGCTATTCCACATTACCATACTGGTGAGGCTCGCACAGATAGACTATACGCAGGGAGGAACAGAAGAAAAATCCCAAACCCTTTCCAACTGCAGAACATCAATATTTATCTGAAAACCAGGAAGAGCCAAGAAGTTGGTAGAGCCACTAGAGGGAGTGATGGTTACACGCATGAAGCGGTCTATTGCACAATGGGGATTGCTCGGGATTTAATTTGGACTCTACGTTAATAAGAAGAAACAGGGAATGCAGCATGACTTGTCTGCAAACAATACACACAGTCTGAAACAGCTGCAGCTCGTTAAAATCAGTTTGTCCTTTACACATCTCATTGTTCAGAGGGAGTTCCAAAGAACAAATCTTCTGCAACAAACATTAACCAAATACACTTTAATACTTTTCAAATGTGAAATGCAATGCATCTGCATCAGGCAGACTCATTCCATACCAACCACAGCATCACAGTATAGAAACGCAGTAGTCTTCTGTCCAGTTTCATGATGGCCAATTAATTGCTCCTTCAATCACAAAGTCTTTCACAACGAATATATTGAATTATACCCACAAGCTGTTATTCATATTTCAGCAGGTTCTTGGTCTTGCCAGTATTCATCAGGTGTAACAAAAATGTAATCCCACATCTGACTTCAGTGGATTTACAGAAGTTGAACAGAATTCTACTTTTGCTTTACTAAAATGAAAAACTTGCTAAAGCAAGAAGTGAGCACACAGTTCTTTCAAGACACTTACTGTAAGACATGCTAACACTGCTGGAGAGAGAAGATGTAAGGAAAAATGAAAACTAAATGTTGTCAAGATTAGACCCAAATTTTTTGTTGTGACACTTAGAAGGATTAGTGATATTTTCAGTACAGCATTCAGAAGAGGTTTAAAAAGCAAAGATGACTAAACTCTCTAAATCTGCTAAATTTCATCAGGAACCATTGCACTTGATGCATAATGATTTCTGGAACATTTCTTAACAATGGAGGAGAGAAACTATTTAACATGGAGGGCTAGTTCCTGTTGAACCATAATACTGTCCATGAGCATACTCATAGTGAGATTTTGGGGGATAATACTGGAATTTGGAGTTTAAAATGAATTTCAGTTTTGCTAGCATCTAGTCATGCTACCAATTCCATAACAAACACACAGGATGTGAATGCAAGCAGTGCAATGCTTCCATGTGTGAACAAGAGAAACATTTTCTGCTGAAACACAAGTAGGACAGCGTGTTTCGATCCAGTTGAGAAAACCAAGCGACTCTGTTGAGCATGCAATGAGGCAGAATGCTATTCCATGGCTGATTTCTGTAGTAAAGCTGTCGGAGTTGTTTAGAAAGGAGAAAAGTATTCTTCCCTGGAAGCATACACACTTAGCAGAAATAAGGACCACGATCAGTACCAACTGGTTTGTAGCAGACTGATGACAAATTTACTGTGCACTACCAAAAAGGAATGGTAAATTCCAAAGTAATTTTTGTTTACATGCCTCCATCCGATTTCCCTGTCTATGCTGTTAACTTGTTTTATCGCAGTTTCTAATGGTTTTCTAACTACCTTTGTGAACTGTTTCTGCAGCGTTTAGGGGGAAGGGAAATACATAATTTTATTTTTGCAATCACGTTTCATTTCTGGATTTCAGGATAAAAATCTGTCTCCTTGTGGAGGATCAACACTAGATGTAGGGACCGTCTGTGTCCGTTCAGTGTGCTCATTCAGTTATGATACCAACTGTAAGGAGAGAGGCCCCGTACTTACCTTTCATGTCCCAGGAGGACATTATTCAGATCTTCATTTATTTGTATTAATTCCACTATCACATCTTCATTCTCGACTGTCACCAACAATTCCATGATCCTCTCCTGCATCATCCGACAGGTCTTATACAGTTTCTGCCCAAGGCCGGGGGAAAAAAAAATAAATTGTAAGTATGGTCTCCCAGTTTGTCAGCTTTGGAGAATGATAAGACACTTGAGCGCTGCAGACTCACAGGTAACTCTCCTTAACAAACCGCACGCATACCAAACATTGCAAATAGCGTAATTTTCATGGCTTTGATCTCTGCAAGACAGGTTGACAACTCTTCCATGACAGCCAGCACTTCTACCCCTACCCAATCCCTACCTCTTGACCCACCTTTATTTCTAAAGATCTGTCTCTAAAGCCTAAATTACAAATTGCAAAATAACAAAGACCCCTCTGGGTGATGCAGGGAAAATCTGATTTGAACTTGTTTGAAGTTGATTAAACTCAGCAGGATACTTCGCATGGATGTAATGGGTGTTCAACGTCTGCTTGAAGAAAGTCTCGAGCTCTAACTAGAGTGGTTAAGTTTTGATGGACTTAATCTAAGCACTTTTTGAGAAAGTCACAAAGACATAGCCGAATCATCTGAGAGGAGAATTCTGAGAGCTTACCGAGCAGAATTTTGCATTATTGCCAGTTGAATTGGAAGACAGTTTATTTATATTCCTCTCCACTGCAGAATTTGCATGTTCAGAGAAACAAATTCTTTAGCAACAGGAACTTCAACTCAGCCAACACCTCCCCCCCTTCCCCCAGTGCATTTGCAAGTGCTGGCTGGCTCCGCTTAAGGAAAAAAAAAAAAAAAAGGAGGGGGAAAAATACTCAATTTGTACGCTGCTATGCAGAAATTGTTCTGGTATTATTTTCAAAATAATCTGATGTTTCCTCAAAAAACATATACTTCACATAAATAAATGATTTATGTGAAAAGAAATTTTGCACCCCTTTGCCAAATCTGCACAAGGATTACAGAGTACCGTACCTTTCAGTACTCTATCTTCACAGCCCAGCATAAAACACATAAAAATGTATTCAGTTTAATGTCTGTAATTAAATTTAAAACCTCTCCGACACCACACTTTACTACCCGATCCGCATTTTAAAAATGTGTCTTTCTTATAAGGCCATTATACAGGCAGACTAGCTCCTTTGGAAATATCAGTATTCAACAGAGAAAGAAATTCAGACACTCATTTCAAGGAGGGATTTGCTAGGCTTTGCTCCTACCCATAATGATGCATGCACTCTTATGTTTTGAAAACTGGAGTTTTACAATGATGGACCACCAGCTGGTATAACAATCATCCGTGATTCCAGTGAATTTGTGCTAGTTCCTACCAGCTGGTGATCTGGACCCAAATTCCTGCATGGCCATCAAGTGGGTATTCACAATCCAGTCCAAAAGTTTGTTACTCTTCTTGGCTGATACTAAGCTTCAGCTATTCTTTAACTTCTGTAGGTTGTCAGCACAATATTTCAAGCGAGATCTGCTATCCCAAGCCTCATCCATGAACAGGGTGGAGGAAGGGAAAAGCCCAGCCAGTACCGAAGCCATGGAATGGAAAATACATTGCACTGATAAAGTTTGCCCTGTTACAGTTTTTATCGAGGGACTCCAGATAATGAGAAGGACTGAAATGAAGGTCTCCAGCTCACTCAAAGCCTGAACAAGCAGCTCTTTTAATAAAGGACTTTGCTCTCTGACAACAAAAGTCAAATCCAAGCAACCCAGGTAGAGCTACAAAGAAAAAGGAACCGGGTAGCCGTACTCAATGCTTTATACCACTCAGTGCACAAGGGAAAAGAACAGAAAGAACAACAGGGAAATTAACATAGAAGGAACGAGTTTTTAGTCACTCTCCCACAAATAGGAGCTCCACACCCTGTCCTGAAACTTTCGCCAAAAATTTTATTACTGGGAGTGTCACTAAGAATCCACTGGTTTACCGTGGGCAACCTCATCTGTGCGCCCACATGCAGAAGGGCCGCAGTAGGAGACAGGAAGCGAAAGACATGCTTTTCCTGTTTTGCAACCAGATACATCTTGTCATGGACTGGACAGAGGTGGCCAAGCACATTAAACCAGTGTATACTCCTACCTGGAGTGTCTTTCACCAGTTGGTTAAGTCACCAAGGCCAGTTTGCACCTTGGCAACCTCCCTGGTAGCAGCAGCTCTGCAGAAGTGAAGCACTGTGTAGAGCAGCCGTAGATTAGCTAGTGGTGTCCACTGCTGGAACAACCTACACTCGGTCCTCGAGTGTGGGCAAAGCAAACCCTCTGCAAACTATTGCAACAGCTATTTGCCTGCGTTTAAAGTCCACTCTGCCCAGATCCTTGCTTCACAGACCCTTCCTCCTTGGACCTGTAGCTCCACAGATCTCTGAGAAAAGAGTGTTGGAGATGCCAGGAATTTCCAGAGGAGCAAAAACCACCGAGAGACTGCATCTGTGTCCTGTCTGGTCCCCCAGACCAGCAGCGCTGCCTGCCTCTAAAGATGAGAGGCAGTGGCAGTCTGCGGCTCTCTCTCCATATCTCACCTCCAGTTGTGAATCCATCCATAAACGGACACAGCTGAACAGCACAACCTCAAAGGCACCCAGCAGCAGTTCCTTGCAAATGAAAAGTTCTCCACTGGGCAAAAGCAGCACACTGAAGGCTTGCAAAAATCAGATCAGTTCTCCAGAACTTTTCATGCTGACAGATGACCAAAAATGCCTTCTTAGCATAGAAATTTGGAGGCAGGTTTAGAAACAAGGATGTGACAAAAGCTTTTTAAATTTTTGCAGACCATAGGAAACAGAAAAAGGCCCACTGACATGGGTCACTGTTGAAATACTAAAGTAACACTGCATTCTTCATTTCTAAAATAGAAAATACAGCACGAGTAGAAGAAATGTAGAAGCAATGACATCACAGAAGGAAGAATGTCTGCATGTTCCCTGGCAAATCTAAATTGGATTATTGCAATACACTTCCTTCAGGCTACACTGTAAGAGCACGTGCATTCATCTACAGCGCAGTGAGCTCCCGATCTTTGAGGTCACGCACATAAAACCAATACTTCATATTCTTCACTCTGCCTTTAAGGTACTGGTAATAATAAAGAGAGCACTGAAAACTCCAGGATGGATATGAGAGAGACTGTGTCATCATCTGTTTTCCCAAAAGGCAACTGCATTCAACTGGAATGTTCTTGGGGCTGTTTGACAGAACACGCTTAACAGAGAATGCTCCATTATTAAATTCCTTTGCCCTTAGAATTCCCTAGAGCTTAAATTTGCATTGCAAGCTGTATTATCCTTTTCTGACTATCTGGATGTCAGGGGAAGGTGAAGGCAACAAGAGAAAGCTGAGCAAAATCAGAGACAGAAACCTGTTGCTGGATCCCATTCAGCAATCTGAATCCAGATGTTACAAGAAAAGATTCAACGTATTTTAAAACCAACTTTGACTAAACCAAACCAGTAGCCCCTACACCAGTGAATTACGGCATACCTGTAAAAGATTCATATCATCCGGATTTTCAGAGCCAGGAACGTTTTCTTTTAATATTGATGACATGACTCTCACGTTCATTTTTGCCATATCCAGTTCACTGTACAGTTTCCCAATCTGTTGAGTTCAACAGGACAGAATATTGGGTGGATGAACAGAGTGAGCAGAATAATTCTTACCTCTAATATGTACCTGCTTCCCCTTCAGGTATAATATATGCCTAATTAGCATTATTTTAATCCAGTGACATGCCATGAAAGTGAATGGAATTAGCCCAGCTTTTATGTGTGCAATCAAACGAAGACCCAAGTCTGACAGTACTACTCATTTTCCTTACAGTTAATCCCTCTCGCTAACGTTACTGTTACTCTTTTGTGTTACCTACAGGCCAAGCAGGAATATAGGAAACATCCTTTCCTTTCTGCTTTTTAGAACCATCTCTTCACACAAACCTTATCCAAAAATAAAGTTGGCTTTCTCACTTATCTTTGAAATAATTTTTATCAATTTGCGTAACAACGTCGTAAGACATCATTAGATATTCTCATGCTCGAGTAAATGATTCCACTTTCTGGCTGGGGTACAGCCTGGCATTTACTAAAGTCACTTTTGCCTCCTTTGCTTTGGCATGCCACCATATAAAATAGGAAAATGAACCTAAAAACACCAATACAGAACGATGCCACTTGAACTGACCCTTCCCGTGGTCTATGTGCCCAGGTTGCCCAAAATCACAGAGTACCAGTACATTTCAAGTGCACCCACCCCCCTCTCAACCTCTAGTACTCCACCTGCTCAGGAGTCAACAACAATGTTGGGCCTGTGGGAAGAGGCAGTAAAGAACGTTTTGCAGGATTAGCAGAAGACGGTGATGACTTTGTAGAAGGCTGAGATGAATTCTGCAGAAAGACAGAAGAGCAGAGCTTGGGTTTAACAAAAGAATTGAAGCAGACATGCAGATGAGAGAGCTACAAAACATCTCTGTCAGACTAGACAACTGGGCATTAGCTTTCTCATAATCAATGCTCCCAAGGAATTTGTTGAGCAAGATCTATTTACAAGAATAAATCTAATGGCTATTTTGTGATGAAATGAGGCTTGGAGTTCAGATGTCCTTTAAATGGGTTTGCAAGTAAATTCCATCACAGAATAAAGTCATGATGGCTAAGAACAGCCTAGCTCCTTGAGCTCTTAAGCCATCGAACAGCCAGGCATCACTGCAATTTTACAGTGAAGGATAGTTTAGAATGCAATCACCCTTGGAAGCGGTGGAAAGGTTGGAGGGTTAAGTCTGGTCTTTGCAGAAGATGAACTGCAAAGGCGTGCTGGATCGAAAAGCAGGAGCATTTCACCTGCAGAAAGCTTCACTTGCATTGCATTTGAACTGACTGCTATAAAAAAAAATAAATCCACATCCAAAACCCAACCTGCACAAGACTACACTCTTCAAGTCCTTCACTTCCTAGAGACTGAGTTGAAAATTCCTTTCAGGTCTGCTGTTGCTCAGATCAACAGAAGGTTTGCCACTGATTTTAACTGGCAGATACATGTGGGAGACAGAATCGTCTCTACTATTCTTGGTGAGAAAAAAAAAATTGTCTATTGAGAGCATTCTCCACACAGCTTCTTCAAACTACCTTTAAATACATAAGCTTTTGTACATGCCACTGTTCAATCACCAAATCAAACTCAGGATAAATTTGAATCATTCCTGTCTGCACTGATTATAGACAACTAATTCTGTAATTGCACGGTTCCACCCAGTGGCGGATGGCTTTCAAACTTCCCAAATCTCTTGTGAAAACTCTTCTAAAGAAAAAAAATCTGGGAAGAATGGCTTTAAAACATCTACTGCATTTTCAGCTGATGTCCAATGCTCAAGCCATACTTAATGTCCTAGATGCTATGTGATGATGCATAGGACATATGTTTAAATAACGTTTATTGTGTACTAGCTGTGCAAACAGCTGGAGACACATATAGACAATCTTTTCTTACAGATTTCTACCTCTTTTGGGTTAATTTTAAAGACAGATAATGCTCATAATCCTGAACAGTAAATGTCTTCATTAAAATCTTACTCAGTTGAGGCTTTCAGAAGTTGAAAATTTTGGAGCATGCAACTCTCATTCACTTTGAGGCAAACAGCGTGCCCAAATCTTTTGCACACTTTGAAAGTCTCAAAAGAGATGCTTCCTTTTTGAGAACATATCCACTAATCTGTGGTTTGAAATAAAACAAATAAACTATTCTATAGGCCAGGTTTCTCCGTTACCTCAGCTGTTATAATTGAAACTGATTCCTGCTCACGTGCTTAAATATTCATATTCTGTCCTGGAACATTTAAATAAAAAGACCCCCAAACAAACACATGTTCTTTGTCTACAGAGCTCACACAATTAACACACCCTGTTTCTAATTTACAATGGTTAATGAAGTATCCTTGTGTATCCTCACCTTAGGTACCCCTCTGCTGGTGTCAGGAGATGGAAACTCCACTCCTTTCTTCAACAATTCTAGATAAACTTCTTTGACTTCGCTCACATCCACCATTCCTTGGAAACCTCGAGCCCACGTCTAGTTTTGAAATAACAAGAACAGTCACAGAAATGGACAGTCAGGGGGTCAGACAAGCATGTCTAAAACATGTGGTCCTAAAGGGAGGTCATTCCCTCCATCCACTCCAGCTCACTTCATTCAAAGCAGCAGGAACCACAGAAGCTCCAGTTACCTCTCATCCTGCTTGCTAAGTGCAGCCGCAGAGGGAGCACACACACAGACTGGGAGAGGAATATATGAGGTGGGGGTTGACAGTTCTCCAGTTCTCCCCCTTTGTCTTCCAGTCTGTGCTACTCCTGCATGAAGCAGCAGCAGCAAGAGTAAAGTCTGCTTTAGGAAGAGGTTCCTGCGAGTATATTAGAGCACAGCAATGGTCTGCATCACTGAATGTTTACCATACAGGAGAGACACAAACCCTTACTGTTTACTGCAGACTTACCATGATATAGGTCAAGATTTTCTCTTGCATGTCGATTGGCAGATTGTATCTTGGATTCAGCAGTTTCACCAGCTTGTCTTTACAGAAATCTTTCTTCACAACCAAAGACTGGAATCTTGGGCCACAGTTCTCTATACACATGTCAAGCAGCTGCACATACAAAAAGCTTCTGTTACACAGATATTAGGAAAAAAAAACACCCAACAACTTGACTGCTTTTGTTTCCTTTTGTTTAATTTGTTCCAAGGTGTTATGGGGAAGAGTACAAATGGATCTGAACAGACTACTGCCAGCTATCTCACTGGAATGCCTGATGAGGTTACTGGAGGGAAACAGCAGCTCACTATATGAACCATTGTACCTATGCGATACGCAATGAGATGTGTTAGCCAGAGTTACGCTGTTTGTAACAGAGCAGTATGGCCACTTGTTCCCATGTCACAGCAGTTACTGAATACACGGTACCTTAACAGCATGAAATCTGTCCATGGCTCAAAAAATGTCCTGTACAGATTCAGTAATAGAATTAATCCACTGCCTAGCACATAGGTACTCTAGCCAGGCAGATTCTGAAGAGCTCTACAAGGGAAGAAAATAAGATTACTAAATGCCTCTCTTCTAATCTGTTCCGTAAGTGAGAGTCTAATGAAAAAATAGAAAAGAACAAATTCAACAACACAGAGTACAATTTCCCCATGCCTTTTAAAGGTCACATTGATTCGAAACAGATTAGCTGAATTGTTCCAATTGTCAGATTCATCTTCACAAACGAAGTCTACTTCCAAACCTCTTCTTGGAATGCTCAAAGTAGGATCCCTGCAAGCAGCACATCTGCCCTAACAAACAGAGCAGTGCGTGATAATGACATAATACTTCTCCCTTGCACACCTGGAGGTGGCTGATTACAATTCCCATTTTACAGAAGGGCTATCAAAAGCTGTCACTACGTCCCAGCCATCTGAAGTCAGGCCAAGTTTTGATAGGAAACTGGAGTCATTCAGGTGCAGAATCCGGAACAGAACTCATCTCGCCTGGCTCAGATCTGGAGATCGATGACAGGACTACGACGCCACATGTAGAGAAAAAACAGTCACTCTTGTGCTTTTTGCTCTTCAACCATATCTTTACTTTCCCTCCCAATTTAAGAGGGAAGATGGAAAGGTGAAAGCTAAGGGTAGAAATTAACGAAAGTCTCCAAAAGTTCATGGTTTTCAAGAAAAAACCTCCCCTGAATCATGCAGCAGACAGGATATATTCTCAAAAGGATACACATATTTTAAAGGATGCTATTGTAATTTTGATAAAAGTGGGTTAAGTATACTTTCTTATTCAGAGCAGACGATATTTGACTAAGTTTAAGTCATTTCAGTAACTCGTTTTCTGTCCTCGGGACTTGGGGATTTTTCTCCCAGTGTGATCAGGAACTTCTGGGAGAAGAATTTTAAAACCAGAAGAAAATATATTGCTGAAATGAAAACAGGGCAGAACAAAGAGACCCTGTCAGACTGCTGTGCAAAAACCTAACTGAGAGATAATTACAAAAATTCTTGGCTCGAATCATTATTTTTCATTTGAAAGAGTACATGAAACATATGCTAATAAACCAAGTCATTTGCCTGTGCAGGACTTCAAAGATGGTCTGTGTAAAACATTTTCAACCCAGTGCATGGGAAATTTGGTATGCTACTCCCTATTATTAATTCTCTACTTAAGGGACTGAGTATTTACCCTCTGAATGGAAGTACTGAGCTAATATGCTAGATCCTCCGCTCAATTACACCAGCCCAGCCCATTCACTTGGAGTGAAACTAAGCTGGTGTAAGAAAAAGAAGAATTTGACTCAGTTATTTTTAAGTGGACCATTTGTGAACAAGCCACTGTCATGCTTATAACACCTTTCATTAGAATTTCAAGCGGGTTAATTATCTTTGCAAATAGGACTTCACCTTCCTAAGCAGTTGCACTGGAATGAATAGACACAAGGTGGCCAAGCCAACTGCTCCACACAGCACAATGGAATATCGATAGAAGCACGTTTTCATAACAGAACGGGCCAATTAAATTCAACCAAACCATTAAACTTCCTCCAAATGACAGGCAGGACCTGAGAACTGTTGGAGTTGACAGAGCTGCTATGTTCCAGCTGAGAAGAGATCTGCACTGAGCAAAATGGAGGGCGACGTGCACAATCCAAGCCCTCTGGTTCACTAAAATTACAAAAGGCATCCGAACAGAGATGAAGACAAACTGTAAGGCTGAAACAAAATGAGAAGCTGGTGGGGACAGCAGAAAGTCAGCTACATTCCTTGTCACTACGAGACCTCACTCCTAGCTCAGTGAGACTATCTGCTCATCTAAAGCAGCCAGGTGTGGTCCATAAAGCTGTGATGAGCGGATGTACTTTGTGATGGATATGTAATCAGATCTAAGGTGAATGCAAGAAAACAGAGATGAACAGCTTACTTCTTTGTATTTCTGACTGAAAGGAAACAAGTTGTCAATCCATCTCCAGGATTACACGCTACTAAACATATACTGATGTCTACACAGCAGGGTTCTAGGACAGCAAGAGACCATTTCCAGGTGCCAGCACTTAAAAGAAACCTGTATGAGCAGCTTTTTCACCTGCCATTCATCAGCTACAGTGGACTGGCTATGCAGACTTTGCATTTCAACAACATTAATTTTTCAGAAGTCTTGAATTCTTCAAATTTTTATATATTATATATATACATGCATATATATAAAAACCACTGAAACATGCATTTCCTTAGCTCCCATTCAATACCTTTTTCTTTTCCTCTTTGCCCATATATACCATATAGAGTCATAAAATTGACTACGACTTTTTGATCAAGGGGCTGGAGAGCTCTCTCATGTTTTTGTTTTTAAGATCCTCTGCTTTGTGGGATGTTAATTTAACAAATTAAAATCTGAAGGCCACATTTGCCATGCTAATTTTTTTTTACATCCAAAAACTTACAGGATATTAAAAGGAAAACCAGAAAAAAGCCTAAGGCAAAAAAACCCCCAAACTCCCAAATTTAAATCAAACCGATGACTTTACAATATTTTCCAACAATGGCATGCAGAAAGGAAACAATAATTCCAGCTTAAATTTCTGCCCACTGCTTTGTACGTAAGAGTGTGCGTGTGGACACAGATACAGAGAGCAAGCTCAATTCAATGCACTACTTCCCCGTATGCTCTCAGGCATGTCAGCGTTCGGTATGTAAACAGAGCTTACGAATTCAAAGTCTATTAGCAATAAGGAGTCAAATAACTCACACACACTTTGTTGGATTCCTGCCTAAAAATTCTAATCCTCTGCACTCCGATTGAGAAACCACCACCACTGCCAACCCTGATCTCTTGGCTCTATCAAAGGCTGCGCATGAAGCAACTCCACGTCCTGACACACAAACACCTCGATCCACCCGGCTTCCCAAGCACCACGCAACTTCAGTCGATCAGAGTAAATGATGTCAACACATGGTACAGCTGGCATTCGCCCGTCTTCCTCCAAGTAAATAAATACAAATGTGTGAGCCAGAAGGAAGAAGACACCGTTGAGATTTAACGTGTCTCGATGGCAGAATCAGGGCTAACACGTGCAGCTGTGCTACTTCAGATGAAGAATTTCACATTTCACTCTGTATTCTCTGGAAACAGGCTCCTTAAGCAGTTTCACTAGAAAGATTAAATTCCAGAGTTTCAAAGTTAAGTAAATAAAAATGGATCAAAATACATTTCAAAAGAGAAGTGGTTTGTAGATCTGTTGCCTTCTTAGTTGTATCTCATGTAGGTAGGAGAGACAATCTGATGCAGTCTCAAAAGCTGAAGGACCACATTTACTGTAAGAAACACAGGCAATAGCTTACAGTTCATCAAGAGAGCCCTCATTTTTGTAGAAATCTGGGAGAAAAAAAAATTTTAAGAGATAATGGCTGCACAGGGAATGAGGGCTCATGGTTTAGGAATTAAAAATTATGTTTTTCCGTTTGCAATGATTTGCGGTTCTAAGCTAAACATTTCAAAATGGGAAACAGAAACAATTTCATTAAGGCAATCAAGACCTCAAACCAGAAGATACAGCACATAGAAAGACTGATTTGGGAACAAAGGAGTTTAAAGTCACATGTGGTCAGCGATGAGGTCATCAAAGGAAAGGTTTTACACCTGCTAACGTGACAGCAGTACTGGTAGAAAACTAGAAAAAGGAAAGGAGCCGGGGCAGAGGGAGAGACAAACGATGGAAGATCTTACACAAACACAAAAGCAGGAAGCGAGAAAGTCAGAGGAAAGGCTGGCACTTACTGAAAAAAAAATCAAAACAACACCTCACGGAAAAGAAACCTGCAGCCAGAAAACGGCAGCTGTGCCAAAAGGACGCGATTGCCTGGCACACAGTTACACGTGTACATGGGAGTGGGTGGGAACAGACAGAGAAGGAGCCTTGAACAGCAAAGAGCCTGTGAGAACGTGTTGAACTAGGAGCGTAACTGAAAGCTGGTACACACTCCAGCTGCCAGCAAATACAATAAGCTGCCAGGTCAACACGATAAAGCTCTTCCATGGATACACCTGAATCAAAATCCTTCTCCCACTTTTATGTGTTTCAGAGCTAAACTATAATGTCACCTTGGGTGTATCTGCTGGGTAAACATCCAAGGGAGGCTCTAAATCCAAGCACTGGGTTATTGTCACTCCAGTTGACTGTGTCAGATATTCGGAGAAGGACCTAGGTGCACAAAGACTGTAGGAGAAAGAAAACAGATCTGATACAGGGATTGCAATTACAGCGGAAACCGAGTGTTTCTGTTATGCAAACACTGGAACACATGAAAAGGTGACTCATAAGACAGTAGAGGAGGAAGCCAAGAAAGAAGTGCGGGTATGGAATGAGGTGAAGGTATCCATTGGTACGTTTAACGCGTTTATCTGCATCTCTAACTTGACAGGAGACACTTGGGCAATTGCTAAGTGACCTACAATTCCACACTATCAATCGCCTATCTTCCTTAATCACTTCTCAGCACATATAGATAATGATTTTGCACAACAAATACCAAACTCATGAGTAATACAGTAATGCAGACAGGCCTCTACAACCTCTAAAAAGGAAATGGTGAAGAAAATAGTTCTAGACAAATAATGAAAGACAAATCCCCAACAACTTAAAATCCAGATCACGATTCTTCTCACAGTTGCCCTACTGTTCATCAAGAGTAATTCAAGTGGTGAACTCTGGACTTATGACAGTGTCAGGAACTTCCTGCTACTGCCTGCATTATCAGTGCAGAGAAAAACAGAGCACTAAGATAACGTACTCCAGTAAATCTTAACTGGACTGAAATTACAAGACTTCCCCAAACTCCGGGATAGTTCAGAAATACCGTCAGATTCTGCAGGGCAAGTTATCTGAAATGAGGATATTCCCAGCCACTCCAACCTTCAGTCATAACGTCCGAACCTTACACAGCTTACCCTGTGTCTTGCTCCCGTGCTTAACTCACCATTGTTCCCTTTTCATTCAAATCTCTCATTTGTACGTGATAGCCCTTACACCTTTACAGAACAGGTCTAGCACACTCCACCACTCCGCATACCACGCTCAGTTTAACTAAGATCAGTACCACAAGGTGAGTAATCGAATGGTCAATTGTAGCTTTTATGTAATATCCCAGCCCCTGTATCCCTCACAAACAGGTGGGGCACTCACAGAGGGACAGTCACTGCAGAAAATAAGAACTATACTACTTTTACATAGTACAGGTTTAAAACCAAAAACAACCAAAAAAACAACAATAAATTTAAGAATTTGTGTCATCCAGGACTCTATGGAACACCAGTGGACCATCTGATCTGCACTGTGGTTGTGCTGTACACATAAACAAAGAGAGAAAACATCCTGGAGTGTTGTGTCAGTGATAATTTACATGTCACCTTATCGTTTAAAATGTTTTCCTCCTTAGTGTCTAATTAATATAAACATAGCTGTACTTACAGACAGGGTAAGCCTGATCTCCTTATGGTTACAGTTTTTTGAAAGCTTTTTCTTTAGCGCTTTAACCGCATCTTTAGGCCTGTGACAAGAAATTAAGTAGAAAAAGTTACCAGTGAAGTTAAGACTGTTTTTCTAGTTCACAACTTCATCCAAGAGCCAAAAATACTGGTCTGAGATACGGGACCAAATTAATCCCTGTATTTACACCCACATAAAACTAGAGCAATTGCACCATTGATCTCAGCAAAATGGAGCCAGAGTAACAAAGCAGTGAATCAGGTTTGTTACTGCATTACTCCCGAGAATTGTGCAGAGAAATAAAGTTGTTCTCCTCTGCAGAGTCTCCTCCAAAATTATATTATTTCACTGTTGTACAATAGATTTACTTATCTAGCTTTTATTGCTATGAAAGGGAAAAACAATCACCAGCTGTATCAAAAGTTGACTGGAACCTATTTTTCAGGTGTGATGCCATTAAAAAATATTCTCCTGGGAGTGCTGTCAGGAGTAGGGGCATCTTGGATCTTTATGTTATAATTACAGGATGCTTTTAACTCATCTGAGTAATTACCATGTACAGATGGACAACCCATTCCACCCCAGAGATAGGGGCATTTCTAGCCCAGTCATTTTGTTTTCTATATATACACCCCATATCTTTTAACTATCTATGTAGGAGGAAAAGGGTGGAAGACCGTATCATGCTTATCAAATGTGGGACACAGTTTTGCCTGATTAATATGGGCTATCTATAGTGTACAATCATTAGGGCCAGCTCAGTGCTCGTGATCAACAAAAACAAGATGTCCTAAAGTCTCTTTAGGATCTTGCTAGAATCTAAGATGAAGCAATAGGCATAAATACAATGTTTCAATAAGAAAAAAAAAACAACTTTGTTGAAAATATTTCAAAGCCAATTAAATTGAGTATTTACCTTTACCACATTTTTCAATTTGAAACATTGTTGTACTTTATCAGAAAAAAAAGAAAAGATTTCTCTATTTTTCTTAATCCTATGTCATATCCAGCCATACCAGTAGAGCATCAAGTGATGGATGGGAGGATGAGAGCGGAGAGGAAACCTTTCCCTTGCAGAAAGCTTTACTACTACTATTGCACGCCTGCTTCTTGCTTCCCTCAGTGAAGCATCTGGAAATGCTCTGGTCAGGAGCTGGAGACTGCATTAAAATAACTATTTGCCTAATTAGACGCAGCAGTTCTGCTGTTCCTAATATCCTGTTACAGAATACAACTAGTAGTAGCTGCCTAGGAGGAAGTTACGAGCAGTTCCTTTGTGCACAAGAGGAAATAGTTTATTAAAAAACGTTCTGTTGCATAGGAGCTCCACATGAAAACAAACACTGAGGGTCAACCTGTGCTACTGCTCACGGCAATGGCCAGAAGGGAGTTACTACTGACCTTCCAAGCTCCAAAAGCCACAGGTGAGAGTAAGGGATTTGAGAAAAATGAAAGGGAGGACAAGCCAATGCAAAAGAAGATATTTGTGTGGAAAGTGACACATACCTCATCCTCCTGGAAAAAGCTCTCCAGTGAGTGATAAAATACACCACTGCTAGCAGCGAGCTCTTGCAATGCAATGCTAAATCAGATCTTACCTAGGAAAGAAATTCCTTCTCCCCTTGTTACAGGTGGGAACAAGGAAGCACAAAGCCCAAGCGACCAAGCAAACCAGAACACAGCTGTTCAGTGCCACAGGTCAGCTCTGTCCTGAGAGCCCTGGTACACGTGTCGATAGGATGGATCCCACTGAACAGAAACCAGCCATCGCTTCACTCCTGCTGGGATGTAGGCTGGCTGAGGAATTGCACATCGGGGAACTCTTAATTATGTTAGAAGCACAGAGTTTTAAGTGGTGCTGCAGGCAAATGCTCAAGGTCTGTTTCCAGGTTGGGTTTTGCAGAGCACAGGGGTACCCGCTTAGCCTGACAAGCTGTACAGGTTGTACAAAATGTTGGATTCAAGCGAGAAATCTACATTGTCACCTTTCTCCAGTGCTTGTCTGGGGGGAAGGGCCTACAAACCTAACCCCTACACGTCCTGTCGTCCGAGCGAGAAACACCCAGACAGGCAAAACCTCCCCACGAACCACAGACCCTGCTGCTGTCGGGGCAACTTCCCACGGGCATCGCACCGCCCGGCCCTCCAGCTGCCACCTCCGAGGACAACCCAGCTGTTTAATGTCCCCCAGGAGAAGGGGGCAGGTCACGGCACTGCCGGTCCCTCTGCCACCCGCAGCCCCTGCCCCGCTCACCCCTCCTCCGTCGCGTTGATCACGTCGCAGATGTGCATGAACTGTCCCCACTCCTCCGTCTGCAGCGCTCCGAACGTCGCCCGCTCTGAAAGGCCAAGGGGACCCTCCGTCCAGCCGCCCGGGGACCGCCGGGGACCCCCAGCCCGCCGAGCTCCGCCGGGAAGCGGGGGGAGGCAGCGGCCCCACACCGCGCCCCCCGGCTCCCCTCGTTACTCACCCACCAGGCTGCCCACGGCGGTGCCGAAAGGGTCTTTAGGAGCCTTCCCGAAAGCCATGGCCGCTGCCGGCAGGGTCGCGCAGCCTCTGAGGGGCAGCCCCGTCCCGTCCCGCCGGATCCGGCCGCTCCTCTCCCGCCCCGGCTGGTCGCTCCCTTCCTGAGACTGGGGCGGAGCCGCCTCCAGGTGCCGTCGCGGCTCCTCGTTGCTGATCCCGGGCGGGGCTCCCCGCGGTCCCACACCGCTCCTGCCCCCGCGCAGCGCCGGGGTCAGCGCTGACACCGTGCCGAGAACTGTCCCCTCGAACCCCCTCCCGCACGGAGGGGTCAGCCCCCGCCCCCGGAGGCTCCGTCCCGGCCCTAAAGCACCCCACGCTGGTTCCACGCGGGATCACGGAGCCACATCCTCCTTTTCCTGCTCCTCGGCCAGTGTTTAACGTGTGACGAGCCCCCCCAGCTCACGGCAAACTCGGAGGTCCCCCAGCCACCTCCTAAATGGGATTTAACAGCTGAAAGGACGAAAAGTTTGGTATTTTGTAAGGCAAAGCCCAGGAACACCTGGGTCGAACCTCCCCACGGGCTGCAACCTGCCTGCTGGCACCAGTGACTTGTATCGTACTTTCACTTTAGTGGAAAAGGAAAAAAAAACCTTCCTTGCAGCGCTCACCCGCACAGATCTGTTCAGTGCACAGAAGACTGCTGGTAATTTTTTTTTAAGGTATTTTGAAGAATTTTTTATAGCAGAACTGACTTTAAAAGATCAGCGTTATGATGTAAATGACTGTCACTTCAGGTATGAGAGCACAGAAAATGAGGCTTTGATGCAATTTGCTGGTTAAATTGATAACACACAAGTCATTTATTTTAAAAGAAGACTGCTAATTCAGTGAGAGTGACAACGTGTGCCACACCACACTGCACACTTTAGCATCCCCCACTATGAAATCACCGGGGCTGATCACTGCTCCTGCAATGTTCATGCATGTTTTTGCAAACCCGTATGTTCTTTTCTTTCCCAGATTTATCAGGAAAAGACGCACAGATCTCAAAGAGGCAGGGGAAAAAAACAGTGCATGTAAGTTACATTCATAAAGAAGTCATCCTTCGTATTATGTAGGAACCACTAACGCGTTCCTCTCGCCACATACATGTTTCCACGTGTGGTGCTTTCTTCCTACAATTACTATCAATGACTTCCATTGTGTCACTTCATCACAAGTCTCACTGTATCTCAGACCTGTACAATACTTGGCAACAGATACGGCATGCATGGAAATTACAACCTCAGCTGTAATTCTGTTGACTGAGAGTTGTAATTATTTCAGTATCAAACAAATACGGAATCATATTAACTAGCATTTGAGTACAGCTTAATCAGTCATACACTCAGAACATGAGATAAACAAATAAATTATTTGCCTGACATTAGAATGCCATGAATTAACAAAGCTGTATTTGCACTGATTACGAGAGTATTTCCCAGAATAAACTCGCTTTCAGTTGCCTTTTGTATAACTCTATGGCCCCATCTACTGGGTGGCTAGAACATAAAGGCTGGAGAGGAACATAATTTTTTCTGTACCTGCAAATACTTCCACAAAAAGCAAGTTATCACAAGAACTTTTAGGCAAGCCGATCACGTACAATGGATGTAGGAGCTGAGTCTTTTTCTTACTCTTTCTGTAGTAAATGTGTAGAATTCATCATACAGCTCGGCGAGGGTCCATTTGAGACTGTTTCTATGAACGCATCTCCATTTCCCACACTTCTGTTAGTCCTGTCATTTGGTTATCAGCCAGACATCATCTGTCAAAACAAGAGTTGGTTTGTTTATTCTTGGTTGCAGAATTTTGAAAGACATCCTCTAAACTTTGGTGTTTATTTCATTTGCTCTTTAACACCGAAACTGACATAAGGGCCTATTTAAACGAGTCCTTGTTAAACCTGCAATGTGAGTCAGATCCTGTGTCAGACAGCATGTGTTACTGAGCTACCCAGGGGAAAAAATTCTGATTAAGCTTTTTTTCACTGGAATTTACTGATTAAAGTTACTCATTGAAATCAGCTACTAGTCTAGATCTCTGAATTCCTAGTGGGCTTCAAGTTCTGCTTGAAACAAGCTTCCCTGTCTCTTCTGCCTTCTCTGGACTGGAGTCCTTGGTATTTATGAGCCGGTGATCAGAGAGTCCCAGGAGAGTCCTACTGCACTCCTCACCATTTTACTGTGATTGCAGATATAGTGTTATACTTAATTATTACTATTAAGGGACATTTTCCATCCTTTGCAAGCACACATAGTATGTTATAAAAAGAAAGAAGGAAGAGGCTAAATAATTTCTCTTTGCAAAATGTTTTGAAACAAAGAGTGTTTAGTGGCATGGTGCATGTCTGCCTCTTGAGCTAGCGTGTATTACCAACACAAGCAGGCTTGTCCACATACTTTAATTTGTACTAGAGATTTTGTTGCTGCTATGTCAATTTCAAATACACATCCCTAATTGCTACAGCTGTGTGGAGATTTTTTCAGTCTAGTTTTACTGGTTTTAAAGTTCAGAGTTATGTATCATTAATTTAGTTTTTTACAAAGCACACCTTTACCTTATTTAGACTTTGGTCCTGTTTTCAAGGAATCACATACACACACAACAGGTTGAACGAAAGACTTAGAAAGCTGCCATATTAATAAACTGAGTCATGATATTGACTTGTACCTGCTGTTATTTATTATATGAAAATTATAAACCATTTAGTTTAAAAACGAGAGAGATTCTTAAAACATCATTATTCAGCAGAGATTAGGTAAGGAGTTGCAAAGTATTCCCTCCTCAGTCTCCCAAGAGCTGTATTTACTTTTACAGTCTTCACCAGAAGCCTATTTCAGTGTGATTCTTCCTTGTTATCCAGTACACCAAAGATACAATCAGCGGGATTCTCGCTGTAGCTCATTAGACCAGATGCTGGTTATGGCCTGTGCTGGTAGCTCAACTTGAACAAACAGCCAGAGGGCTGAATCAAATCCCTTCTGCACCATCTCCATTAGCTCACTGCCTTCAGATAACAGCAAACCCAATCAGGAGCTATTTGGGCAAATTAAATTAATGTTTGGGACCCAGTCTCACTAAGAATAAAGAGCTGTCCCCAAATATCTATTTATGTAATTACTATTTTATTAAAAAAGAATATCCAAACTCCATTATATTAGCAACGTATTTAATTTGCCTGTGAAGGAGGGAGTGTCTGTGCCTGCAGAGGGCAATCTTGGCCAACGAATCGCCTCATTTTTCATCCTGTAGCTACTCGAAGTGAAGGAGGGTTTATGGCAAGGGCAATACCCTATCAGCCATACTGGGTTCTCTCATATACAGTGTGGTTCAGATGCAGCTCTTTACCTTTATAATGCTTCCTTGTCATTTGAAATAAAAAAAAATATATCTCTGTATATGCAATGCAAAGCTCCCAGAAGGTAGAAGAGGATAAGAGATGTGGTATTTTTCAGGAGTGACAAGTGGATGCCAGCTAGGTTTTCTTCCTCTCCGTTCTGTGCTGGATTTCCTGACCACACAGCCTCAGCACACTGGCACTGCCCGGGACTTCCATGTGGAGTTGCACAAATCTCCCCCTTCTAAAACCGCTAAGAATTCCCAGTGAATTTGAAACTAAAATAGCATACGAGTAAGTTTGGAACTTTTCTGTCATCTTGTCTACAAAGGAAAATGGCAAATGACTGGTTTGCATTTAAGCTGACAATGAAGAATATATGAATTAACCAAACATGTCTTTACATTAGAGGCTCTTTTAAAGTTTGTAGGAGATTCTTTCTGAATTTGGACAGCAGTAAAACACAATTGTCGGTTAAACCAGGAATGCCTTCTGAGTTACCATGCCACTTTTTTTCTCTGTGGTACACAGCAGGACGTTCAGATCACATATGGTATACATTACTGTGTGCTACAAGTTCCATTTAATTTTGTTTCCAAATTATTGACGTTCATGATAAAAATATTTCATATTTCACTCTTGAAAAAGCTTGAAAAATTCTGTGATATTAACTGGTGCACTTTTTAAAATGAAAATACTTGGCAAGTGATGTTTTCATCTATAGGTATGCTGAAATAGGATATAACAACAAATATTCTTGTCTGCTGTTTTAAACAAAAGAAAAAGTAAAAAAAATTTCCCCAAATCCTCACGTATCAAGTATGTGGTATAAGAATCCTCTCAAAAGCTGAAGGAATCAATCTGCATCAACCTCAAGCTGATATTTTCAGTACCAGCAACAATCTTGATTATTGACACCATTGCAATTATCAGGGTAGAAAACAATCCTGGAAGAAACTAAAATCCTCAAACCTTTGCTCATTGGCAGCAGGTATGGCCTTTACCAAGAAGGTAATTTTTCTCTTGGTGACACTCCCACTGCCACTTGAAGTGCAAAACAGCTCTAGGTAAGAGCTTAGTTCAGCGCTGTTTCTTCTAATTTTCTTAGTATTTGGAGAATAGGAATAACTAAAACCAGATCCTTTAAAAATAGGCATTTAAAGAAAATAATTTTCAGGTATTGTGTACTGATATTAAATAGTTTCAGCAATGTTTGATTGCCCACAAATAGAAGTACTGGCTACTGGAACAAATACCCAAAAGCTTCACGGTTAAATCATGGGCTGGTAGCTCTGTGTCACCCCCAGAGCCTGGTTCCAGTCCAAGCCTTCCCCAGCTGATGCAATGCCATGCGCTCACATGGCTATTTCCCGTCCTAATTAACCAGGAGTCTCAGCTGAGCTCTCTGCTGGATTTTAATTACAGAGTTATTAATTCATGGGGAAAAAATTGACAGATGTTTCAGGTTGGTCGCAGCAAGTTAAAAAGCAGGTGCTTGGTGTAAAAACTCAGAAATGATTAAACAAGTGACTCATGGCTGTTCAGCTGTTTTACGGTGAGCGGTGTGCCCAGGACCATTTGGTGTATCGTAGCGTGGGGTGACTTCTCAGGATAAAACTAACAATAGCAACAGATTTCACCTGTCTAGTTTTTAAAGGTAAATAAATTTACAAATCTGTGTTCTTAATTTGGTTTACAGCTTTTGCTGCGTTAATTTTACTCCTCTTTCCTCTAAAAAGAAAACCCACAATTTCCTTAGGTTGTTAGTTTACAAAAAAAATGTGTGATGCCACCAAGGTGAACGAAGGAACTAGTTGGTTACTCTACAATTATTTTACCCAAACTGAGCATATATATAACATGAAATAAAAGGCTAATTTTCATCTCTTGTAAGGGACAACAAATGCAATAATTTTACCAATAACTTCAATCATTGACAAAGCAGCTTAGAAAAATGTTAGCTCACATCAGATAAATGCACTGCAGGAAACACAGGCACGGCCTGAAAAGCTGCCAAGGTCAGGATTTTAAGGAAAGCAAGAAGAAACCAGTGCCACAATTTTGAGCTCTCCATCAATTACGCTGTTCCACAGGAGTCTTTATCTAAGGTTTCAGCAAGTCTCATCTACCGTGATGGTGTACGCAGCCTCTGAGTGGAACTGAGGAAACAGCCTTTCGGTAGGCAGCTGGTTATTACAGAGTTTGGATACAGGTTCCCTGTGTTTTTTCTGCTAGGCAAGGAAATGTTACAGGATTTGTGTGTTTTGTCTTGTTTTTTAAACTGAACACACATACACAACTTACCGTACATCTTCTGAACGAGCCATTTTTATCAGATGAAGACTGACAAAGCGTTTTGCCCATGTTAGGATTTCCCTAGTGGTTTTATTTATTTTTTTAACAAAAGGACAGTTCAAGCTACGCTTCTGGTCCAAGTCAATCAAATTTTTTTTCAAAGCCAGAACCCATTAGCTTTCATTTTGAGACTGTACAACCAGATATGTTGACAATTTCAGAACAAGAATTGAATGAAAACAGATGCCCAGCAACAGTTTTGATTCCGACAAATCGGTATTCACTTATCAGAGGTGTTTTGTTGGAAAAATTCCCCACCAGCTGTCGATTTTACCACACCACACTCTAATTGCCTCAGGAAATTAGGAAACACCCCCAAAAAACCTCTTTTCAATAGTGGGGACAGAGCTATAGGGCCCGAACAAAAGGCCCATGGCAAAGGCAGCAATTTTCCTACTGTCAGAGTGGAGGATGTAGAGAACATTTTTCCAACTTGTTAAATGGACTCAGCTATATATATATCTGCCAGTTAAGAAACAAATAAATGCAGATTTTAATGCTGTAGCTCAATGAAAAATAAAGAATAACTTTCCCTGTTGCTAAGGGAGGCAAACTTTCATCCGATTTCTCAATCTGAACACAGCAACAAAGCCTGCCCGTGTTTGGACTGAGCCCTCTTCCAAGGAAGAAAGCATTCAGATATCTTTTACTTCCCCCACACTTTCACATGGTTGGTGACTGCTGCCCAGCACAGGGGGCTCTGACCTGGGGGGTTTCTGTGCAGTTGGTGCCAATGGGTTAATGCCTGTGGCCCTAAGGGAGATCTGCGGTGTTGTCACCTCTGTGTCACACTGAGCCTCCGTGGAGCAGGGGAATCACACGCATTTCTCATGGAGTTCCGACTCTTGGTTTGCACTGCAGTTCACTGGGTTTTGCAGCATGTATATAAACCGAACAGGTTGTACACGGAGCCTGAGCTCACTGTAA